>JAEIFR010000262.1:2442500-2554980 GCA_018904105.1 Zaprionus tsacasi | reverse complement strand
GTGTGCAGCAAATGTTGTTGTTGCAGCCAACATCTTTGGCTTGTAATGAAAATAATGGCCAGAGGCGAGACAGAACGACAAGTAGCTCCTTGTACTGTATGCAATGTTAGGAATGCAGCACGCACACGCACACATACACACGCTCTCCCTATTACACACACACACACACACTCTGCCAGTCAGCCATTGCTCGACGGCGGCCATTAACAGCAGGTAGCCTCAGCTGACTTCTCGTTTCTGCTCGGGCAGCTGCTTTCACTGCTCAACGCTTTGTTTGCTCATTTAGCATAACTGTTAATTTGCATGTGTGTGTGCGTGTGTATGTGTGTGTGTGTGTGTGTGTGTGTAGAACTTTTACTGCTTTGCTCATTATTTTGTACTGTCATAAATTTAAATTTACGCTCAGAAGGACAAAATACTCTGGCATATACGATCGCATGCAGGCAGCATTCTCTCTCGCTCTCTCTTTCTCTCTCTCTCTCTCTCTCTATGCTGTGCACAGTCGTAAACCGAAAAATGTTTACAGTTTTCCCTCGCATAACTTTGTAACTCAACCCATCCCCTTCACATATGGTTATTTTCTATTAAAAAAAAAAAAAAAAATAAAACTGTGGAAAATTGTAACCGAGACAAAGCTGGCGAAACTATATATGAAAAACCCTACACAGCAAACAATTTTGTAAAAAAATTATATATTTGTTTTCTGTTTGTGCAGCATTTTATTAGTTTTATTTGTCAGTTGCACATTTTTCAAGGCATTTATTGAGAGGTAGAGAGAGAGAGAGAGAGGAGGGAACGAGTGGTACAGAGAGACCCACACGATTGCGGTTGCTAATGGATAAATTCTTGTGCTACCTGTTGTTGTCTGTTTCCAGCTTTCGTTCATTAAATTTCAATTTCTATTTAAAGATTAGAGTTCTATTATATATATATATATATTTTATATTGTATTTCATATTATTTCCTTTTTTATTAATTATTTTATTTTTGGTTCATTATGAATGCAATTTTTGATTTCTGCTCTTTGCAACGTGTTATTTGTTTTATTATGTCACTAGTGGCACTTTCTCTCTCTCTCTCTCTCTCTCGCACTCTCTTCCTGCTGTCCTGTCCTGTCTCTATTGTTTCCAAGTGGCACACTGAGACAACGAAGTTGGCGGCGTCGACCTACAAAAAATATTTATAGCTCCCATAGCCGCAAATATTTACCACACTATACTGCGGGTGTGTGTGTGTGTGTGTGTGAGAAAGTGTGTGCCGCCATGCTGGCCATTATTTATACTCTGCTAATCTTCCACCATGTGACTACTGCGGCTGGTTGCCTTTTTGGCTGCTCCTCTACAGATTTGCACGTCTCTCTCCCCTCTCCCTTTCGCTGCAGCCTTCGCTCTCCTCTCCCGATCTCCCTCTCCGGCTGCACTTTCGCACACTCGCCTTGTGCGCCCTGAAAACTGTGCTACACTTTATTGTTTATTGCGGTTGCCCAACACGGTGCACTCCCCGGACTGTGTGTCTGCCTGGCCACGTCCCCGATGTGGCATTGTTTTTGTCCCACCAACGGCGCCGGCTCTGCCTTTGGTTGCTGCTGACCCCTTCTACAACACTGCAGTTTGCTGCATTGCCTCCCTCACTCTACCTCTCTCTCTCCCTCTCTCTCTCTCTCTCTGTGTGAGTGTGACCGCAAAATGCTAAGCGTCTTTTCAGTTACAGTTTAAGTTTGCCGCATTTCAGCTAAAGTGCAGCAGTTTCCCCCCCCTCCCCGACTGCCAGCCCCCCTATACCAACCAGCTGCTGTGTCAATTACGGCAATTGCTCTGTACACTTTGCCACAAAATGTTGCCATATAAGATATGTTTACACACACCCAGAGAGAGATAGAGAGAGAGATAGAGAGAGCGAGAGAGCAGCGCCTGTTGTGTGCACTTTGTTTGCCTATGCTCATGCCATAATTTCAGCGAGCTACTCTAAACTCCCTCTGGGTCTCTAGCTTCCGAAACTTGATAGGCAGCGAGTCTATATCAAGGGTTAACGATCTTTGCACAAATCAAATATCAAATGGCGTTTGTTAAAACAATTCAAAAATAATCGAAAAAAATAAAAAACAAACAAGTGAGTAAGGCTACAGTCGGGTGCGCCCGACCAATTCCCACAAATAAGAATATTTCCTGAAATCATTTGTAAGTTAACATATAAAATAAGTTAGATTTCTGGACAGTAAGATTGATATGGAATAAAGACAGATCTATCTGGAAAACAGTTGAACTGGCAGCTCTGATACTCAGTAGAAAATTCTTCTAAAATATCTTCCAAGCTGCTTAGTCATATTTATTTCATTTCTTTCTCGCTATTTGTGCTCTACACCGCAATCAAACGTAACTGACCTAGGGAAACTCAGAAATATTATCGCCAACGAGAGTTTATTGTATTTATAAAATTGGGTCAGGAGAGCTGCGCACTATCGCTGTATTATGCTGTCGCAAGTTCTTGAATTTCTAGGCCTGACATTGGGGTTCGATTGTCGCGAGCTTACGCTTATCTCGAGCTCAGAGAGTCGCTTGAGCTGTCAGATAATTTGTTTCGGTTGTCGTGCGCGTGTAGAAGATTTGATTTATTTTAGACAAATTCCCACACACACATCACAATCAGCAACAATTTAAGATTGTTTTCGAAATAGATTATAGAAAATGTTCCACAGATTTCTGCACCTGTTCACAGCGTAAAGGGAAGGCTATTTGCGCGCACGCTGCGTATGCGTAATATATCAGACAGGTACAGGCATTTACGCCGAGGGGAGGGGGAGAAGGATTCTGGGCTTGCTGGCGTTTTGAATATGAATGCCAAAAGGTCAACAAACAATCACGCCAACGAGGCTTCAGACATCAGCAGGATACAAGGATGCTTGGAATACGTTTACGAACAAGACGAGAAGAGAAAGAGAGAGAGAGAGAGAGAGAGAGAGAGAGTGGGAAACAATAAAAGGTTGTGTGCCTGGCTGGCAACTGATGACAGGCAGACAGAAGGAGCAGGCCGACCAGTTGGAGGTCGGCAGGGCAGAGAAGGCACTAAAGTGCTGCCAAGTAGGGGCAGCAGGCAGCTCCACAATGAGAGTCTTTTCGCAAGGCACAGGGCGCTGCACTTGACTGAAATGAATTGCTCGACCAGAACTCCCCAGTCCCAGTTCCCGTACCTTTTCTCGTCTACGGCCTGTTAACGATTACGTGATGAATTTGCATTGCAATAACTCTACCTCTAGCAGTCCTTCTCCTCCTTCCCTCCTTCCTTGCCCCACACTCCTCTGTTGCTCTCATACAAACAATATGCCTCGCTTTGACTTGTGCCAATCGCAGTGGAGCGGAGCGGGGAGCAAGGAGTAAGGAGCTCCAGCTGCGTGCCAAGTAATTTAACGCCAATTTTACGGCAGACCTTCCTCTGCCTCTCCTTCTTCCCTTCCCTTCCCTTCACTTCCCGCTGCCTTCACACGGAACCCGCAAAGTTCGCTCGACTAGTTGTGGTTTTTATTTTTCCATTTTTTTTTTGTTTTTGTTTTTTTTTTTTCAACGTGGTGTGAAAATGATTTTATAATACAAATCAACGAGTTGGCTGCAGTCATGGGCGGGTGCCAGAAGGGGTGCCTGTTGTGGCAATTACAACTGCAGGAGCGGCCAGAATTGGCATAAAACTGGAAATTGCAAGCAACGAGTTGAAGTTTAGTGCGTGCCAAGGCAAAGGTAACGACGGGTTTAGGGCCTAGCAAATACACTATATATAGGGTATGTACATAAAAACATTCTAATTGGATATCCCAAGGTGTTAACGTGAGCCAAGCCTGCCATGTAATGAGGTGCTACTAGCTACGTGTAGTTGCAGCTCCTAAATGGGCCATGAAAATGTTTACTGCACATTGCAATTGCATTCGTTAACGGGTAATCTGGAAATCAGTTAAAGAACATGGGAAGAATATTCGGGAAACTGTACAAGCTTTATTCAAATATTGTGAAAACAATCATTAGAACAATTAAGTGCAAGCAGATGGATGCGATATGGGACGTATCATCATCTTCACAAGCTTCAGAGCCGTGCGACGTTCCCAGTGAACACTTCGTACCTGCTCCCCTCCATTCTGCAGATAGTTTCCATTTAAGTTACTGAAAAGATATCATATCATTTTAATTATTTACTCATACATAGACTCTAATTTTCGAACGGGGTAACTCACCAATAGGCACAGTTCTTGTACCACCAACCTCCAGTGAAATATTTCAGGCAGTTGCTTGCTTGGCTATTTATACGATCGAAGGTCGAGAATTTGCTATTGATATGATAGTTCAAGAGATCTGAGGTATGGCCAGAGAACTTGCCCAATTTGCTGAGACTGTATTGATCGTTCTCTCCAGAAATAGCAAACTTATCGTATCGAGCAAAGTAATTGCTGCCATTGAATCTCTCCATGTGTATGTAGAGCTCATGGGGTTGCTCGCTGGTCAATCGATAAATATTTTCCAGGCCCAGAAAGAAGTCACCGTCGAATGAGCCAAAGCCATTTCGATAGCTTGTCCAATTTCTATCGAAACTCTCGGCCCCATTGATCCTCTGCTGTATTACGGTCCATCCAGAACCCACGATCTCGGAGTTGCACAGCACATGCAGATTATAGTTATTAGAGAGGGAAAGTTCGTGGACTTCTGAAGAGTTTCCAAAAGCAATGCAACTTGTTTTCCCTTTACTAGTTACATCTTCGACCTGTAGCTTTTCAATTCTTTTATTCATTTCAATAATTGTTTCGTTTTGTTTTCTGAATCGTATTTCGTATTCATTGAGCTTTTGATTATCAGACTCGACTTTGGCTTTCAGTAGCGTTATCTCTCGGCTTTGCTGCTCACACATGATTATGTTCTTAAGTTCTCTCAACTCGCCGATCACAGCCGCATTGGAATCCTCTTTGGACTTATAAATTCCGTTTTCCAATTGAAGCTTCATCAGCTTCTGCTCCAATTGCCTTATCTGATATATCTTGATTTCCATTTCTGCATCATTCTTCACGATCTTTTGTTGCATCTCATTAAAATATTCTAAAAGTGGTTTCATCACTTTGTGGGTATAGGCCCCACAGGATTCTTCCAGTGGCTTCCGCTTCTCTTCTTCAACCTCTTCATGGTATTCGCCTGCAGCAACAGATCCTTCCAAAGTCTGTATCAGAACTAGGTAGAGTAGGAGAACAGTTACTATCCGCATTTTGTCGTCGCTTGTTATAAATTATTCCGAACTGCACCGTATAGAAAAATACACTGATATTACGAATATACTTTACAATGCATTATACCTCGGTGCACTTGAGGCCTGAGCTGATAACTAATGTGGGTTATCAAAAGGTTAAAAATTATCATTAACCGACCTCAGCAACAAAGAACTAATCTTAGCAAGGGTTCACTGTACTTAGAATGTACGGTATCAATGATTCTTATTATCGCTTCAAGCCGCTGTCTACGCAAGCTTCCCATGTTATCGACCCTGACATTCAGATTCGACGCTCTCATCTTGAGCTCAGAGACAGGCCAGACAAGCTGAACTTAAAGCTAAGAATAGCATGTAGAGTGACTTGACATAAATGAGGTATATAGGACACATTATAGCGTTATTGTTATTTTTTAGAAATAAATACTGCCACAATTAGTATAGCTGATACATTGATTATCCCATTCGTATCTCTAGATCTTATTGCTGTTGAGTATTTGTATTTATTATATTCGGTAAATATCTAATGTGAAACTGCTTGGATGGTCATATGATATGTTAGTATGAACAATACATTTTTAATGACCATAAATATCATATATGTAGGTTCTACTAATGTTACCCCTTGATATATTTGCAAGACCATCAACCAAATATATTCTTAAGCGGAAACAGGGGGGAACCTGTCTATCTATCTCTTGCAAGCTAGCTTATCAGCACATTTACTCGTTTTTGAATGGACTACGATATATCCTCATTATCGTCCGATTTGTATTTATTTTCGTATATTGCGGGCTCTTTTTTATATATAATGAGGAATAGAAATAGGAATAGTTGATGAACACTACATCCAAATGCTTGCTTGTTTCTTTTAATTGTTTTTCCATGTTTCTCAAGTCTAAATTGATTGAGAGCTTACAACATTTAGTTCTTTTAATTGCTGCCACTAAAAGTGTTGGCATTAACTATTGGAAAAATTCCGTATTAATTCTCTAGATTACCCTAATCGACCACGGAACGCAGCTCAGCTCACAAGCTTCACTGATAGGGAAGTCTGTCAATGTTCTGTGAGTGGAAAACAAACGAAATCTCATTGAGTAGTCAAAAGAAATCAGCGCTCAATTAATGCTAATCGGGTCATCGTAATGTATTGGGGAACCTGAAGTGTAGTGGGGTTGGAAAGGCTGGGTAAGGGGGCTGAGGGCATTACTGTGAATCAAGTAAACAAGCGACTAACGCGACCAAACAATTGGCAGATCGAAGAGGGAGCAGAGCTAAACAAAACATTGACAAAGAAGGAACAATGCAGACTGGGTCGATGTAAAAGGATCCCCAGGGACATAGAGACATGATGGAGAAGGGTGTGCAGGCAGGGGGCGGGGAGGAGGGCAGACAGTCTGACTATGCAATGTGGCACACTGTGCATTTCAGCGCTAATTCAATTATCGCTTATTGACATCAATTTGCGAGTTGCAAAGCTGAAGAATGTCGATGCGGAGTGCGGGGAATAAAGTGGGCGGGGTCAGCGTGGTGAGGGGTGGCAGAAAGAAAGCTGACCCGTTTCACTATGCGCGATACGAAAAGCGTGGAAAGCCTGGAGGGCTGTGGGGGGGTACACGTTGAGTGCAATTGACACTTTTTGTGATTTGGTCGAGAACATTTGAGATTACCAAATGCACAACAACGAGTCCACACACCCCGCCTTGCAGGTGCAAACAACAAGTCCACCATCCACATCCCACCCCACATCCCTATCTGTATCTACCCTGTAATTGGCACCTCGCTTGTAGTAAATAATTCAAAAGTGCTCGAGTGGCTTCTGTTTTCATTTCCATTTCCCTGTTCATTCTCCCCAGTTTGCATTTACCCTTTCGTTTTGCTATCATCTCCACTCTCCCTCCACCAGCCCATGCAGATCCGAGCATTGACAAGTGCTTAGTTTTAATTGCATTTGCTGCGATTTACTCGTCCCATCACGCCACGCAGGCCATCGCTTTGTCTCGCATCGAAAGGCTTAGCCCTTCTCTCACTTTTCCAAGATATGTCCCAGAAGAATTCCATTAATTTAATATTAAATAAATATATTGTAATGCTGCAGATCACATGCTATACTTCCGGAAAATCTATTGGCTGAAAAGTCTGCAACAGTAGAATTTGATTAGATTTCAATTTCGATTTGATCAAGGTATTTATTTATTTAAAGTTTATCAACATTTTGAAAATTTAAACCATATAAACAAAATTTACATAAAAAAAACTTAGCTCTTCGCGAAAATAAGACATATGATATATTATATATTAAGATTTAATTTGGGATTGTCAAAATCGAGAAATGAACATTTCTTTTTTAATCAAATATTATATTTGGAATCTTAAATTGTCCTAGGCCGGACAAGCATTACCACTTTCTTCAGTGAATCCCACAAGACCCAATTAATTGTGTCATCACCAGTTTTGCATTCTTCAAAGAATACACCATTTAAATTGCTGCAACGAAAGAATTGTTATTGCTTAGAAATTAAATATTATTCAAATTGAAGGAGAGATACTTACCTTTCTGCATACCAAGTGTACCACCAGCCACCATTATGCCTCACAGCTAGATTCCCATCTTTCCATTCGTCGTTGTCCCGATCTTTTGTTGAAAACTTCTTATTATTTACTGCGGCCAGCTTATCTCCTATACTGCCTGAAAATTCACCCACCTTAAGGCGGTATTGATCGTCTGCACCCGAAATGGCGAACTTATTGTATCTGGCGTAAAAGGTGTTGCCATCGAATTTTTCAATGTGAATGTAAAGCTCGTGAGTTTTCTCAGTGGTTAATTTGTGGATATTTTCCAGGCCGAGGAAAAAATCCCCATCCCAGAAGTCTCCAAAGCCTTTCCGATATGTTTCCCAGTTCATGTTGAAGTCCACTCCACCTTTGATCCTCTGTTGTATTATGGTCCATCCTGGACCCGCGATATCAGAGTTACATAGAACTTCAGTAATTTTATTGCCTATTGTCGTATTATACACCCCCGTTGAATCACGGGCAATGCAGCCTTTGCTAATTTTATGATTCTCGATTTGATTAAGTTTTTCCTGATTTTCATCGCTGATCTTTCTAACATTCTTTAATTCAGTTTCACACTTGATCGCTTTAGCAGCTTCTACGCGAATTCCCTTATTTAGTTCTGTAATATTATGATTTTGCTGCTCATTTGTGTTTTTTATTAGGCTAAGCTGTTGTTTCAGGGATTCTAATTCGTTTGACTTATCAGTCAACCTCTTTACTTCTGTTTCCAATTGATAAACTTTCTTATCATTTGCAGCTATAACTTCTTGTTTACTCTTTAATTCAGTTTCACACTTGATCGCTTTAGCAGCTTCTACGCGAATTCCCTTATTTAGTTCTGTAAGATTATGATTTTGCTGCTCATTTGTGTTTTTTATTAGGCTAAGCTGTTGTTTCAGGGATTCTAATTCGTTTGACTTATCAGTCAACCTCTTTACTTCTGATTCCAATTGATAAACTTTCTTATCATTTGCAGCTATAACTTCTTGTTTACTCATAAGTTCGCTTGCATATTTGTTGACTTTTAAAGTTTCTGATTTGATTTGCTCAGTAAGTTGGGCTACTTCCTTATTTTGTTTTTCACAAGAACTACTTGACTGTATTTCGATTGATTTCATTAAAATTTGAATCTCGTTCTTTAAGGATTTAATATGATCTTCAGTAGATTCGTTATTGGTTTTAAGTAACTCAATTATCCTATCCTTCAATGTGCTACCAGCAATTTCTAATTCAAGTCTATGAATTTTTTCATTCTTTCTATCAGTTTCTAATTGTAAATTGTTCAGTTTTTCTTGGAGTTGCCTATTCTGATTGCTCTTGTTTTCGATTTCCTCGATCATCTGATTAACGAAAAGGGTCAACATTGGCTTTGCACATTCCCCGCACACTCCATATATTTGGCTAGACGTAGAAACGAACTACAATAAGAAATACATAAATTCGATTTTGTCAGACAAGATGCTACTAATTATCCTTTTCTGATTCTCTATCTCACCTTAGAAGATTCTGCTCTGTTAGCTGATCCTTGCAACGTGTCTGCCACGATCAGGCAGAAAAGGAAGAACCAGATTAGTCTCATTTTATTCAGGCACTCTTACTAGTAATAATAATATATAATATCAGTTTCGCACTACACCAAACCATACACTAATCTAGTAAGCGAAGTCACTCGACTTATATAGTCTGCGCTGAGAGAAACTGCTTGGGACTTCCCTGAAAAGGGAATTCTACCGAATTCTGGGTAAAGCCTGATCTATTTCTATCAAATAGAGTGTGTAATTAATTCTTTGGAATTTTGAATTTGTATATAATGTGTGTGTTAAGGTTATCTATGTGTACATTTTGAAAGTGTAGTTATTTCTATGGAATCCGAAATTATTTGGGGTTTTTTGTGCATACATTTTTCCCCACGTCATTATCAGTGCTTAGTACCAGATTATTTTCTATATAAATCATATTTCTAAGTATTGAACTTTTAATACTCGTGTTAAACTAGCTCACGCTAGTTTAATATTTTAAAATGTTGAGCGAGAGAAATAGCTTGAGACGTCCCTGATAAGGGAATTCTATCGAATTCTGGGTTAAACCCAATCTATTTCCATCAAGTAGAGAATCTAGAATTAATAGCAGATTATTTTCTATATAAATCATATTTCTAAGTACTTAACTTTTAATACTCTTTTTTAATAATAACTCACGCTAGCTTAATATTTTAAAATGTTGAAATAATAAAGTGTAGCATATGTGTAGCATTTGTTATTATTTAGTCTAGTATTTATTTATTTATTTTAATTACTGTGTATTTCCTTATGTCTAAAACAATTGGAGGTGCTTAATCTCTTAGCCATTTCTTATTTTTTTATTATCGAAGTGCTAATACCCTTAACTCTGGAATTTGCTCAGTTCTGCACTCTAAACTTAATTCCATTTTCGTAAGATACTCACTGCCTAACCTGGCGTGTGGTATAAGCAACAAGATCTGCCGTTCGTCAGGTCTGAGCTAAGGAACCCGTCAGTCAGTCCGTCCATCAGAGCATCCGTCAGTCAGTTTACTCATTCGTCAACGGGCTGTGGCAGGAGGCGAAGGCTGAAGCAGTCACTCATCCAGCCACAACCGCTGGCATTTATGCATGTGTTGGTTGGGTGTCTATCGCCGCATTCATCCATCGACCTGGCGCGAATGCTGTGCCGCGACTGGGTAACGATTCCTCTTCAGGCATGCCTTCACCTTGACGGATGCCAGCGTGCAGGGTGCAGGGTGCAGGGTGCAGGGTGCAACATCAGCAGGAGCAACAGAAACGAATCCTGATTGCGATACATGTGCGCGGTTTTCGAACTGACAGATTTTTATATGTCTTTCGGTTGGCGTTGCAATTCGCCTTCTTCTCTCTCTCTCTCTTCCTCTTTCCCTCGCTCTTTCTCTTTTGCCGCTCCACGCTGCAACTGTGCCTTGGTGAAGCGCAGACACAGAGGAATGTTTGTCTACACTGCACGAAAAGAGTGCGTACTTTCGGTTAATATCAAATCAAACCATCTCGGCTCTACCCAGGCAGCATTTTGAGTGTTTTAAATTTGTTTCAAGATTTCTTTCATGCAGATCAGCTATTTTTGTCTTTCTTTTTTATTCTTTCTTCCTTTCTTTCTTTCTTTATTTCTTTTAATCTTAACTGGGTGCTTTTATTATTTATTAAATCATAAAATAATTAATCATGATTTCAAGCAAAGTGTTGCCCTTATTTTTCTCAGTGTAGTCGGGTGTTTTTCTGCTTTACACTACATTGAAATTTCTTTGCTCTCTTTTTCGGGTGATTTTGTGGGTTACGCCTCGCCTGGCTACGTTACGGCAGCAATTTCAGCGTTTTATAACCCTTCTCCGTCCACGTACCCCTTCCTTCCCTTCCCTTCCCTTCCCCGAGCACGTTGCTTGCTTTACGCCTCCACGCCCAGCAGACCGTCGTCCCTTGGCTTGTTTGTTTGCTTGTTGCAACAAAATTTGAATGCAAATATGCTTTGAGTGTGTGCGGGTGTGTGTGTGAGTCTGTGTGTGTGTGTGTTGGGCAATGCGTTTATCCTTTTGGGGCAGACACAAAACGTTTGCAGCTCTGTGGAATTTGTGTCGATTCCACTTTGTTTCTGTCGGTATGGCATCGGGACAGGGGGAGGTAGCTGGAAAATAAAAATGAAATTCATTTATTTTTCCTTTGCTGCTCAGGAGCAGCGCAAACACACACACACACAACTTGCTTAGACGAATTAGCATCATTCGAGCGGCAAATAGGAAAATTTCCACCGGCTATGCCCTCCCGGGTTCCTCTAAAGCCTTCTTGCCCACCCCTGCCTCTGCCCTTCCTGGCTGGAAATGCATCATCAAATGTCAAGTGCAGCCTGGCAAAGTGAGCATCAAGTTTTGGTTATAATTAAGCGACTTCTCTGGCCATTTTAAATTGCCGATTGGCAACGCAGTCATAAAGTCAGGGGAAGGTTGTCGGGGCAGGGTGGTGAGCTTTGCCTGCCAACTGCGGTTCAATCACAATTCGGGACTGCCAACTTTGCATGTCACTGACAAATGTCAGTTCTGTAAGAGAGAGAGGGAGAGAGGGAGAGAGAGATATGTTGCTGATTTATCAGTGCGTGCGACCCCTCCCAGCACGCACATATTACGTATACGCAGCGGCGTACGGCAATTGAAATATGAGCCAGGAATTTAAATTGAATTTTTTAAATTATCAGCACCAGCCAAGCGACCCCACTCACTTTCTCCTTCTACCTCTCTCTCTCTCTCTCTCTATCTCTCTTACCCTAGAGAAGTTGAAAAGTTTTCGAGTCTCCCCTTTGCACTTTTTGTTTGTTTCTTTTAATCAGATGCAAATGAGCGGTGCTCCCTCCCCCCTTGAAGACTTCTTTTTAATGATTGTTATTTGTTCGGCACAAAGTTGTTTTGAAATTATTGAAAATTGAATTTCATATAATGCGCTCTCTGCGTATAGATTGTAGATAGAGAGAGAGAGAGATAGAGGTTTGCTCACTTTCAATTCAAGTAAGAAAGAATGCATATATTTATTTATATATTTATAGACAATTAAGGATAGTTTACTACAAAAGTTGAAAATTAAAATAGAGATAGAATAAATATGTGAATACAAGAAAAATACAAGAAGCATAATATAGATGTTATTATTATTTTATAAGCAATTTTAAAATGTTTTAAAACATGATTACTACTCTGAAGAAGAAGTTTTCCCTCATTTTAAATGGTGTCTTTCTTCAGCTTACTTCAACATCAACAGCAGCGACAACAATCACACTTCACTCTCAATTAACTGACTTTATTTCAATCGTTTGTCGGAAATATCTTGAGCGGTCGGTCCGTCTGGGCCAAAGCAGATTGTCGCAGATTGTCAATTAGTTTGACAGTTTAATGCAAATAAACCTTTTGCTACTGCCCCGATACCCGGAAGGTATTTAGCGATGGAGGATGAGGTAGGGGGAGGTAGCTGGCGCGACGTGAGGACACATTAATTGGGCTAATTAAATGGGTTGTTTGGCCAGGCTAGGCCAGGCCAGGCGAGGCCAGTGAATGGGGCTGACTTGCTGGCTTTAAGTTAAGTTTAAATCGCCCACAGCTGCTGCTACAGCTCAATTAGGGAGCTGAAATTTGGCAAGCAAATGCGGCGTTGACAAAGTGAAAGTGGAGGCCAGACGGCAACACAGGAATGCCATCAGTCTGACACAGAAATATTTCAAAAATGCGTCGCCATATCGGACGCAGCTGGCGTCGTTACGCATACCCTATATCACTCGTTTCAAGGGGTAGCTAAAGTAAAAAATTCCAATTGGAATGTTGATTTTACTCTAGATTCTCAACAGTCTACAGATTACAGAGTATCTTGCGGTCGCCTCTCTACAGCGTCAACTTCAGGCTGCCAGTTTGCACTGTCTACGTCTCGCAAGAAGATGAAAAATGTATATAGACATTAATGTTCTGCCCGAGAGCAGCTGTAGGTGCATTTGGGATGCGGCTCCTCGAAGATATCTCGAACCAAGGCAAGCTGCAGCAGCTGCTTTGTGACCAAAAATTGTTTGTTGGCCGAGTTTATTGAATTGAAAATGCATTTTAGCCATAAATGGAGACGGCAATCGAATTGAACTGGAGTCCAGGCAGAGCATGACAGACGAACGTATGGGAACGATCAATAATCCTATAATGGAACGCATTCAAAGTGAATAGTGGAGAGCTCTGAAAGCATTTTTGAAACGCCAAGTAAAATATTATTTTATTTCTTAGCAATTTAGAAAGCAAACTAATGTGAATCTATATGTCGTATACGTTCGTAGACAGTTTTATATGATTATTCGAGTTTCTTCTAGTACAATTTACTAATTTAGGATACCTGATTGACCGCATAAGTAAATATATTCCTGCTCAGGATCACAACCATATCCGTCTATCCGTCAGTATGAGACAACAGATCTCAGCTATTAAAAAGCTAGACACACCAAATTTGGTATGAATATTCCTATATATCATATCATATATGGCTTGATATATGTAGGAGAATAATTTGTGCAGAATTCCTAGTCTGAGATTATTAGTAGGGTTGCACTTTTGTAACGGGTTTCAAAAATTGGGCAAGGCGCTTTTTTACCTTCTTATTTTAGTTTATACTGACGTGTATCTCTGTATCTCATACAATTCGCCTTTGATTATTTGTCTGGCCTTATCTCACTGGCTTCTCCTCTTGTTTTAATTGAATTTTCAAATAAATAACGAAATATTCATAAGCATGTAATTCCCTTTTTATTTTAAACAATTTCTGTGTAAAATTCATTTTTATTGCCACGCACACAAACACATGTGCGAACGTGTTTGTGTATTTTATTTTTTAATATAATTTTAAGCTCTGCTCTGCACCCCACACTGACTGGAAGAGAGACAGTGGTCGGAGGGGGGTGGAGGGGAGGGGAAGTTGTGACATTTGCCTACGGCCAGACAGGACATACGGGATATGCAGGACACGGGGTCCGGGCATATCGCTTGAGTCCTTTTCAATTATATGTCGCACTAATTACACGCTTTAAGCCGCCGCCGGGTCTGAGGCCGTAATTAAATTCAAGCGTCAGCCAGAGGACGTTCCCGAGCCGAACCAGTGCCGCAGCCGGAACGGACAACATTGTAAATTTCTATTAAGCGAAAATTCCCTAAGCTGATTTTGATGTCTGGCTGTCAGTCAAGCGTCGAGCAGGGGCAACAAATAAAAGAAAACCGCAGGCATGGCAACCAGAAATAAAAGAGAGATATATGCAGCAGATATACCAAGGGGAGGGGGGGTATGGGGAATGGGGGAGGGGCATTCTAAAAATGAGGGTAAACGCATAAAATTTGTATAATGTTTTCAAAAATCCAACACGAGGTCTACGTACAAATTTTTGGGGCAAGCTTTTAATGCGCGCAAAAAGGATTAAGTCGCAGTGTGTCGGAGGAGGGAGCGGGATTCGTTTAACATATGTATGTACGATAGGCGGCGCTCTTGTATGCAAATGAGGCGGCGCTCAGAGACGTAGGCGTGGCATGGCGGACAGACAGTGCGCCGCGAGAAGCATACGATTTACATATATTGAAATTTGCATGCCAACATCAGCAGCAGCAGCACAGGAGGGGCACGTTGAAGGAAAGGAAAAGCTAGTAGGCAGGGGGGGAGGGGGGTGAGCGTGGTTGTGGCTGTAGCTGGGTGGCAGCATGGGCTGTGGCACTTGAAGCAGACACACGTATTCCAAATTTACACGCGCATTCGGCTGGCGACAAACATCATTAAACGGACAGCGGGAGAAGCTTCTTCCTGCTACTCCTGCTTCGCTTACTTCTCCTTAAATTCCTTGTACTTCCCACTTCTCCTTCTTCCCCTGTTCAAACTGTTAGTCGTCTCTTTGTTCTCCTTCCTTTGCCTGCATCCCGCCATGTCCTGCCAACTGTTTGATTTGTTGGCAAAAGTATGAAAAGCCATGGAGGTGGTTGGACAGGGGTTTGGTAAATCATCGCACACAAATTGATTTGCGTATTGCGTATAGGTGTGAGGGCGTGGCACAAGGGGGCTGCAATTGACAGCGTGTGTAAGACACGTTTTCTTCCATTTATCTCTCTCGTGTCTCAAGCAACGACACTTTCCCATCTTTTCCCACATCTCCACTTCAACCCGACCTCCTTTAAATGGCTGTCACTGCCATTTCATTTTATTAGCAAATTGCTGTGGCACACCACATATGATATGAGAACGCAGGCGATGTAGTTTAATCAGTATGCGCTGAAAAGTAGGCAACAATTTTTTCTGCTCGCAGCTTAAGCAGCCCGTGCTGAAAAGTAGGCAACATTTTTTTCTGCTCGCAGCTTAAGCAGTCCGCGCTGAAAAGTAGGCAACAATTTTTTATCTTCTCTCGTTATTGCTGCTCAGTTGCTTTGGGTGTGTGTGTATATGTGTGAGTGTGCAGTAAAACAACTAATTACATTATAATCAAGATTTAGCCAACTCGCAGTGCGGCTTCATCTGTTTTGCACAGTCCGCGCTCGGGATACTACTTATGCACACCTTCGATTGGTGATCAGATTCTCTTGGACGGTTTCCATTTTGATACAAGGTTATTATTATAAATAATTAGGCCATTAGCTGGCAGTCGTTAACCCGCCTATCTTGGCTCATTATAACACTTTCCGCTGACCGAGGCACTGCCTGTTTTTTCCCTTCTCTTCCGTCCATCCCTCATAAGGGAATCGAGAAATCGCCCCAAATTCGAAAAGAACTTGAAATTTTGCTATTGTTTCTGCTTTTTTGGGGGAACTTCAAAAACAATACTCTGGGCAAAACAACAACAAGAACATTAGTAGCTTGTTTTCTTTGCTCGCAACACCTGCCCCCATCACCGATCCCCCTGCAATCCCTCACACACCTTGGGCATGTTTCTTTTGTCTGCATTTTGAGAGGCCGTCGGGCATTTAACTCGCCTTTTGCCGAAACTTTCCTTTTGCTTGTCAACGGAAGACGCGCCCAAAAAGGGAACAAAGCGAAAAGTAATGTGGGAGAAAAGGAGAAGGGTCGAAAGGAAACTCAACAACGTCCGGGGTGCTCTCGAGTACATCAAACGTGGACGATGCCAGGGACATGTTGTCAACCATTCGAGCGACCAATTTGCCTGCAGCTACTCGCTTTCTCTCTCTCTATCCCACTCTCTCTCTCTCTCTCTCACTCTTCTCCTCTCCCGCTCTATTGTCCAGCCAGAAATGCGACATGCTATGACTGTAATTACGCTTACTTTGCTTGTATTAAATTTCAAATTAATGTGCGTGTTTCTTGGAACCTTCCATTCCGAACTGGGATAAAACGGAAGACTGTAAAATATTTTTACAATATTACTAATATATTCATAGACCTTTAGCATATGTACTTTATATACAAGACCGAAACCAACATATGCTATGTAAATTTGTATCTCTTTTACTTCATTTATAATTGATTGCAGGATATCTTTTAGTTGCTCGTTTTAATTTATGACAATTATTAAGTGCTTTCCCTCTTTACTTGCTTTCTTATGTTCTTTCTTTCTTTCTTTCTCTCTTCTCTGGCCTCTTCGTGTGCTGCTTTTGTTGTGTGCAGAGTTTATACAATTTTTGCACTACATAAAACTTTATCCGCCGTATGCAACAGCAGTTTTGATTAACTTTCGTGCTCGCCGTGGCAGCTTTTGCTCATTTCCTGACCTCCCTCCCAGCCCCTGTCCCACTTCCGAACGACACGCATCCCTCACGGCAGCATGCCCAATGTACCTCTGCCCCTGCCCCGCCCTCTGTCTGTTCCTCGTGCAACAATACAAATATCCCTCGAGTTATGATGCTTAATTATATCAGACTGAACCGTTGTCCCCCGCCATCGTCCCCCCGTGCCAGAGCGCACGTGCGTTTTAAGTTGCCGCCAGTTGGCGCACTCGCTCTGATTTATGTTAGCCAGCTCCAGCCAGATCCACCTCCAGATCTCCGACTCACTCCGGCAGGGCGTCGCGCTCGAAACAAACATAAATATGCTCGTTCGGAGGGTGCATATAATGAGCTCGTTTCTCTCTTTCTGCTGTTTCCTTCTCGTCTCCTCCTTCTTTTGGGCATTTTTAATGTATTCAACTGAAAACTAGCCTGCGGCATGGATTTGGTCAGCTTTTTTGGTCAGGATGGAGGCGGAGTGCCTTGTGTGCCTCCTGGCGAAGGCTTTGAGAGCATTAAAGTTGTTTATAGACACAGCAAATAGATGCTGCCTGCGTCACATTTACTTGCGATTTGTATTAACAATTTCTCTCTGCCTCTCGATCCTTTCCCACACAGTAAAACAAAAAAAAAAAAAAAAATGGAAAACAGAATAATTTCTTCTTTTTTTCTTGTTTTTTTTTTTTAATAAATAAATCTAGCGTGTAGCCCCGCTTTGATTGCGGTTGACGTCTTTGCCCGAGGGCGAAGTACTATATATAACTGTGTGTGGATGTGTGTGTGGATGTGTGTGTGGATGTGTGTGTGGATGTGTGCGGTACTCTGTGTGTGTCGCAGTACAAAGTCTCACAAAAATCTATTCGTTATTTTCTTCCATGATAACTATCAGTTTTTATTTTTCGATCATAATTAATATTTTTCAATTTATTTTTATATTTTCAGGTAAGCCACGGCGCATACAATATGAAAATAGTGAGGTAAAACTCTCATTTAAATATAGTTTTTATTTAGTTTTTTTTTCATAATATTTCTTTTTTTCCTTTCTTTATATACTCCCCTTCCTTTTGCTTCTCTTGCTCTCTCTCTCACTTTTCTCCCAAGTCATTTCACTGTCATGGCAACTCATAAAACCAACAAGCGCTCATTTTGCTCGTTTCCAGCACACACACACACACACACATACACACACACACAGTCTCTTGAAAAGTTTTCGGACAACCCTCTCGTTCGGTAGGCCGCTGCATAATTTCAACAATTAAGGCGCACAAATGTGCAATTTCAACAATTACTTCAACTTCCGAATGGCATAAGGAGCTTACTTCAGTCAGCTATAGCTGCCACGCCCACTGCTTACAATGTTACCTACCTCCCTCGCTCCCTCGCCCAAAAGAGAACTTTAATCCTTTTTACATTCAAATGAGGCAGCCAAGCAACACGCCCACTCCCCTCCCCCTCCACGAAGGGGTTGTTCCGTTATGTGGGAAACTCAAGAAATTATTTAGCAACCGCACAACAGATTTGCATAATTTGTTCGAGCTAAAGTCGTCATATCAAGAAAAAAAAAGAAAGAAAATTTAATAAAAATTGCCTACAGCCTATAAATAAATTTTTTTTTTAAGCTAAATGAACCTACCTTATAATCTTTTACTGAAAGTAGGGACTGGAGTTAGTCTAAACATATTTTGATATGCAGCTTAGTTTATATCATAAAGAAATAAAGTTTATTTTTAATTTTCGATCATTTGAGTTGGTTCCTAGTCCTCTCTTGTTGAGAGTCAGATCTATTCTGAAATTGCGCATAATATCATTCAATTTGCCACAAAATCTTAACACTTTTTACTTTGGTAACATCTACTGCAGGAAAACTGTGTTTCGGCAAGCTTGAGGCATTTTCTTTAAGTTTCTCAGTAGGGCTAAATGAAAGTTGGCTGTGCATGTGTGTGTGTGTGTGTGTGTGATATGTCTGGCGAGTTGTCGTCGCGAAATGTTGGCAATGTTCGCGCTTCGTTAGCTTTAATTTCAGCAATTTGCAGCGATGAATTTGTACCCCGCAAGTCGACAAGCAGACGAACAGTTAAAACAAAAGTGAAGCGGGAAAGCGTCGCGACATTTTCACGAATCGCGACGCAACAAGGAAACCAGCCCAGGCAACCCCACATTGACGAAGTTGAGCAGGAGCAGGAGCAGGAGCAGAAGCAGGTGCAGGGCGTGGGCTGGGAAGAACTTTCGCTCTCGAGCAGCCATGCTGCAGATTGGCTTCGCCTTCGCCTTCTCCTCTGCCATGGCTGCCCAGCTGCCGCTTAATATTTAATGACCAGTGGAGCCGAGTCGACTTGATGTACCACGAGAGTAGCAGGAGTAGGAGTAGGAGTAGGAGAGGTAGCGGCAGCGGGGGAGCAGAGGGCAAAGCAGTCCGAGTTGTGTAGTCGAAAAGTCTCGTGCGCTGTAATTGCAAAATGTTTTGCCTCGGAATTTTATTTACATTTTCCATGAGCTGCACAAAACTCACAGGACTCGCCTTGGACTGCAAGAGTGCGGCGCCCTCTCTCTCTCTCTCTCTCCTTACTATGTCTCATTCTCCCTCTCTCTCTCGCTCTCACACTTGGTATCTCACTGAATTCGAATGCGAATTTCGTTTCATTTGAAAGCATTTCATTTCTGGCTGCCAGCCGCGTTTTGTTTCCTTCTTCGCCTGCTTCCACCGTCATTCCTCTTCAGCAGCAACAACCCCTCAACCCCTGCCCTTCCTCCTCCCCCCCCCATCACCCTCTTAGCCCGGCATAATGAAGTGTACGAATTTGCTAAAAAGCTGGATTTCCGTTTCCATGTCTTCCTTTTCCGGCACACACACACACAGTGAGTGTGTGTCTTTGCGTGTTCGCGTGTGTCTGTGTATGCGTGTGTGTGTGTGTGTGCCATTCCTAACGAGCCTGAAGCTCGTGTATCGCGCGAGTATTGCTCCATCTAAAGGCTTAGCAAATATGGCTGCCCTGCGTCTTGGCCAGAAGAAACAGAGTGAACTAAGCGAAAATGGGGTCAGAGGAAAATCGAATTGAAAATGCAGAGAGAAGAAGGAAATGCTAAGAAACATCTCTGACAAAGATAGGCAGCATTAAGTAGTGTTATCTTCTATCTGAGTAAATCTATATATGGAGATCTTTCAGGCACTTTTCACAGAGTTGGAAAGAGAGAAAAACTAATTGAAGCGATATTTGAAATATATTTTAACTTCTTTTTCTGCAAAGCAAAAACTAATCTACTAAAAGAGAGGGGAGAGAGAGAGAGGGTGGGAGAAAGAGGGAGATAGAGCTATCCCTTTGGCATTCTCTGTGCATAACAATGCCAGGCACATGGCATAACATGCATGTCCTTCTTTTGTTGCATATGTTTCATTTGTTACACATCGCTTCGCTGCCTTCGCTTCCACTGGTCAACCCCCCTCCCCCCAAACACTCACCCCCTTCCCCAACTTACCCAGCGTCGAGACACCATCACTTCTTCCCTACCATCGTCATAGGGCTACTTCTTTCCCTCTCTGCACCATGGCTCGTTCGTTAGTCCTCAATCTAAACCAATTGTTCCATCGCCTGCGATTGTGCACTTCGTAACGAGTGCTAGAGTGAGAAAGCAAGAGAGAGAGAGAGAGAGAGAGAGAGAGAGAGAGGGAGAGAGATACACATGGCCACTGGCGGTTGACATGATGACGTGTGTAATGAGCAAACAAATACGCGTTGCGATGGAGCCTTGTTGAGGGACAGGGACAGGGACAGGGACAGGAGACAAATACAAAATAAATAATAAAACAAATAGAGGCAACACAATAACAATACCCAGCCCAGAGACACATCCTGCAGCAATCCCGGCCAACAGCAACAAAAATCACTAATGAATCCGGCGAATGTTTTTAGCTGCAACGCGTTGCCGCAGAACGAGGCACGAATGAATGGAAAATGAATTTGTTGCAGAGTCTGCTGCAAAAGGGACAACTGCCCCAGCAGCAGCAGCAGCAGCGGGTTGTGGGGTAGCACCGAGAGAAAGCGGAAAACACGCTAACATAGCCGGAAAAAATACTGCGCTTTTAATCCCTAATGTCAGTTCACGTTCAATGGAGTCGGGTTCGAGCTGTTGTTGCTGTTGCTGTTGCTGTTGTTCTTATGCTTGTTGTTGTCTATGCTCCTCCCCCCCCCCCCACTCTCTCACACCCTTCCACACCACACCATGTCATCGCCATCGGCAACGTCACACCACGTTTTCCTCTTGTTTCTGCGGTCGCTCACCATGCCCGCCGTTTCCTTAGTCAACTCTTTGGCGAACCTTTCATATTATTTTCTATTTTGCCCAGTTGCAACATACCCGCCCCGCCGCGCCCCTTGCCACCCCCTTTCACACCGACCGGCAGGCTGCAACGGATGCGGTGCGTCCGGCTGTTGTTGCCGGAAAAATACCTCAACAACAGCAACAGAAAATTCCCTCGTTGTCGACTTGTTGTTTATTTAATTAAAAATGAAAACAATGTGCATTGCCCCCGCTCCAAATAAACTACCCCCTTCGCCCATCACGAATATCTTTACATTATTTCATTATTTAGCCATAGCTAATCCCGTGATAATCACCATATAAAAAGTACCTAAGAAATTGTATATTTATATCAAGATTATAACACGAATTTACGATTCAAACATCTCTGTCAGTTCGTCAGCTTGAACAACTTTGATGGTCTGGAATTTCGATTAAAATCAGTTCTGCAAAATATCTGAGAATCCAACTATATATCTGTTATTTATGTATTTTGCATTTTATTTAGCTACACATTGAAAAATTAAGAAACGAAGATTGAAAGATACATTTATAATAAAGAAAAATAATTTGGAACTTATTTAGAAACAGTTTTCGGCCTGATCATCATCTTCACTTGTTTGAGACTTGGACTTTCGAAATGCCAATGCACGCTATTGTGTTCATATTTATGTTCAGATTCATGGTATATACCATTTAAATTTCTGTAAAAAAATTAACTCATTATATATACAAAAATTAAAACCAGGTCAAGGTACTTACGCATTATAACATCTTTTATTCCACCAGCCATTTTTATAATATTTTGCGCAATTCCTTCTGACAGTAGTGTCATTGTCACGATCATAAGTTGAGAATTTCATATTTAAGATAAGGCTGAACCTGTCTATTAAACCTTTACTACCAGAGAATCCACTAAGCTTGATTACTCTGTATTGATCGCCCTCACCCGCTATGGCGAACTCATTGTATCTGGCGTAGAAGGTGCTGCCATTGAATTGTTCCATGTGAATGTAAAGCTCGTGAGGTTGCTCAGTGGTTAATCTGTGGATCTTTTCCAGGCCGAGGAAGAAATCCCCGTCCCAGAAGTCCCCAAAGCCATTCCGATAAGTTTCCCAGTTCCTGTAGAAGTCAACTCCGCCCTTAATCCTCTGTTGTATTATGGTCCATCCTGGACCCGCGATATCAGAGTTACATAGAA
The DNA here is from genome assembly GCA_018904105.1 of Zaprionus tsacasi. Lineage (NCBI taxonomy): Eukaryota > Metazoa > Arthropoda > Insecta > Diptera > Drosophilidae > Zaprionus > Zaprionus tsacasi. Next base: position 2,532,451 of record JAEIFR010000262.1, on the reverse strand, counting down.
CTTCAAAAGTAAAACCGTTGCACATGGTAACATTGTACACCCCCGTAGAATTATGGCCAATGCAACTTTTGGCATTTTCCTTTTTGATATCTCTGGATATCATATCACTTTTTTCTTGATTCGCTTTCTTGAGTTCGCCTTCAATTCGATTAAGTTTTTTCTGAATTTCATCACTCTCATTTATTACGCTCTTTAATTCAGTTTCACACTTGATCGCCTTATCAGCTTCTAAGCGGATTCCCTTATTGAGTTCCGTAATATTATTAATTTGCTGTTCATTTATGTTTTTTAAGAGGCTGAACTGTTGTTTCAGGGAGTCTAATCCGTTTGATTTATCAGTCAACCTCTTTACTTCTGTTTCCAATTGATAAACTTTCTTATCATTTGCAGCTATAACTTCTTGTTTACTCTTTAATTCAGTTTCACACTTGATCGCTTTAGCAGCTTCTAAGCGGATTCCCTTATTTAGTTCTGTAAGATTATGATTTTGCTGCTCATTTGTGTTTTTTATTAGGCTAAGCTGTTGTTCCAGGGAGTCTAATTCGTTTGACTTATCAGTCAACCTCTTTACTTCTGTTTCCAATTGATAAACTTTCTTATCATTTGCAGCTATAACTTCTTGTTTACTCTTTAATTCAGTTTCACACTTGATCGCTTTAGCAGCTTCTACGCGAATTCCCTTATTTAGTTCTGTAAGATTATGATTTTGCTGCTCATTTGTGTTTTTTATTAGGCTAAGCTGTTGTTCCAGGGATTCTAATTCGTTTGACTTATCAGTCAACCTCTTTACTTCTGTTTCCAATTGATAAACTTTCTTATCATTTGCAGCTATAACTTCTTGTTTACTCTTTAATTCAGTTTCACACTTGATCGCTTTAGCAGCTTCTACGCGAATTCCCTTATTTAGTTCTGTAAGATTATGATTTTGCTGCTCATTTGTGTTTTTTATTAGGCTAAGCTGTTGTTCCAGGGATTCTAATTCGTTTGACTTATCAGTCAACCTCTTTACTTCTGTTTCCAATTGAAGAACTTTCTTATCATTTACAATAACTCCTTCTTTATCATTTAATTCGGTTTCACATTTATTTGCTTTATCAATGTCTAGTTTAGTTTTCTCAATAAGTTGCAATATCTCTATGTTTTGTTTTTCCTGTGTCTCGATAGAGTTTGTTAAGGTTTGAACATGTTGCTTTAAAGATTTTACATGCTCGTCCTTTTCTTTATATAACTGGTCTTTCGATTCATAACTGGCAACTTTGATTTCGAGCTTATGGATTTTGTCATTCTTGTCTGCCACTTTCAATTGGAGTTGCCTGATCTGTTTCTTCTTGCTTTCTATTTCCTCGTCATGATTTTCGATCTGCTGATTAACCTGCCTGAAGTAAGCCATCATTGGCTTCACTATGTTGTTTGCGTACTCCCCGCACAGTTTATTCATTTCATTAGAATTATCGCATTTCTGATAGGAGAGAAACAGTTCAAAATGGTCACTTGACATGCTGATCTAGATCTTACTGTGATTCTTCACTAACTACTGATTCTCACCTCATTCAGCTCGACTGCGAAAAATGATCCTTGCGAGGCCTCCAAGAGGATCAGGCAAAGTGTAACTGCAAAATGTAGTCTCATTTTCCGGTTCAATTTCAAAGAATCCACTATAGATTTTATTCCCACTCTCACTGTATATAAACCAACAATGATATTTGCAGCACAGACTCGCGTCTTATATAGCCTGAAACACGCGCCTTATGAATGACACAGGCTGATAAGGAAGATGCTGGGATCAATGGGCGAAAGTCTGCTTGATGGATGATGCAAAGACCCCGAACCTGAAAAGACTTATTAGACTGAAAATTATATATAATAGAATTCGAAAAGATAATGTGTCGGAGAGCAGATAATGATGTCGCGGGTTCAAATCGTAGTGGAAAGTTTTTTTTTTCGATTATTTTTTCTTTGCTTGATTTTTTATTTGGGAACAGTCAAAACACACATGTTCTAGAGCGTTCCTTGATTTCGATTGCAGCTTCGCTTAGGGTTGGCTTCCAGTTGATGTGACACAACATCTGTTCCTGATCTACAGGTGAATCCAGTGGGGAAAAGGACCAAACAGCTGCTAGAGATGAGCATCTGCTGTGCTTGGCCAGCGCTGGGGAATGATGAGGGATGCTGGCGGAGAGGGGAGGGCAGGCCTAAGGCAACATTGAATAAAGGAAAATACATAAATAATAAAACGATCAGGAACACACTCAATTAACGACGGATCGGAGTCGATACCTGAGTTGTTGTTGTTGCTGCTGTTGCTGTTTCTACCTGCTCTGCCAGCTGGCCACAGCGCGTAAGGCGCGTGCCTCATGCCACATGCCCCTTGCCTCATTAATAAACGACTCCAGTGTGTCAGAGCAACAGAGAGAGAGAGAGAGAGAGAGAGAGAGAGAGGGAGAGAGAGACAGGCACAGGTGTCTGCCATCGTTGCTGTAACACAAATAGCTGCGTCTTTTGCCGTCTTTGTTTTGCTACGCTCATTCGTGCTGGCGTCGTACAATGCCGGCGCTCTCTCTGCTGCCTCTCACCAGTCTCTCTCTTCTCTCTCTCTTTCTCTCTCTTGAGCGCGCACTCTCTCGCGCCGTTGTAGACTTTTTGCGTGTGTGTAGAGTATCTGACTGCTTTATCTGTGTGTGTTTTGGCCGCCGGCCAAGGAGTTTCTGCCTTGCGCTTTCGCCTTTTCGCAGGCAGCTTTCGCTGTGTTTTCTTTACCGCCAAAAATAAATTCTAAGGAAAGAAATCGACCCCTCCCCAGCTACAGCCCCGTATCGCCCACGCCTGCAGTAATCGAGCAATTTTTTATTTTCCACATTTTCCAGCCATTTTGGGGCCAATTAATGTGCGTCTGTGACCCAAAAAGCGCATAGAACTTTGATATTTTCTTTTGTTTGAACTTGAAATCTTTCCTTTTCTCTCCCATCTCTATCTCTCCTTCACTCAGTTCACTTGAGCTAATCATCTGGGTATACTATAGGTGTAGGTCTGAGGCACAAGAAAACAAATTGTATTCAAATTCGAAATACTTTCATGAACATCTACGCAAATACATTGTGATGTCACTCTGCCAGATAGGTACCACATAGTATATTTTCGTAATCTTCTGTTTTCAATTAGAGAGCGAAATCTCAGACTGGCGGACATGCTCGGGTATTGTTTAAACGAGCAGTCGGTCTGTTTATTTATCTGGTTTTCCAGACTATTTGCATATCGATGTAGTAAACTGACCCTGACCAATAAATCCATTTAAATGCATTATATATATTTGTAGTTGTACGTCACAGTACAATATAATGTAAAGTGACAGTTTCTATAAATATTATAATGAATAAAATTAAAATAAAATAACATAAAACTTAAGGGAAATACAAAAATAGAAACGGAAGAAAATAAACCGAGATATAAAAAAAAAAAATAAACAAAGATACGTAACAACTGTCAAAACATATTATAATATTCTCAATGTCCTGAAGATCTTTTGCCTGTAGACTTTCGGGCTAAATGCATCAAGTAACAAGTGTTTCCGGCTGTTTTAGCCGTTTCAGGCTAAATAAAACTATTTGCTACTATCTCTGTTTATTTCTCTAGCCAACAATTGAGTTCACGTAAGAAATAACACATATTTCTGGCCAGCAAAACGACTCAAGATCGAGTAATCAAATTATGCAAAACAACAACAGACACAGAGAGAAAGAGAGAGAGAGAGAGAGAGAGAGAGAGAGAGAGCGAAAACGCAGCTGCCTAAGTCAAATTTATAGCACAACAATAGCAGCAGCAGCAGCAGCAGAGGCAGCAGCAACCGCCGAACAAGTCTACAAAATACGTAAAACATGTGGCCCGTCGCTCTGCCAGCGCGCTGCTGCTACCGCCGTCGCCACCGCCGCCATTCGATTGCGCCCAAAAACACTTGACCAGCCACACGCGATGCGCTCTCAGTGGCAGCGCTGTAGCAGCGACGCAGATAACGCCAACGACGCGTCGCGACGTCAGCTGTAAGACAAGGCGAAGGCAAAGCCGACGGCGACGGCGACGGCAGCAGCAGCCGGCAACGTTTCGCGCCTTGCCCACTTAGGGGTGACTTTTTGCTGCTACTGCCACTCTGTCGCTGCCAACGTCGCTGCCTGCGTTGCTGCCAACGTCGCTGCTTGTGGCTCTTTTAGCTTTGGCTGCCTTTGCAGGCATCAAGTGGATTTCAGTTTCATTTTGAACGTCGTGCGTCGAGTACGTGGACGATTCCCCCCGATAAGGCGCGCGCGCTCTCTTTCGACGAACCCAAGCTGACGTTGTTGTCACTTCTTTCCTGGCCGGGCCAAAACAATTGGCCATAATCAGCAGCAGCAGCGCGCGTGTGAAAATCGAAAAATAAGAAAGAAAAAAAATACACGACAAAAAAAAAATAATGAAAATTTGTTATGCTTTCGAGCCGCGTTATATGCAAATCGAGAGTTATGTGAAAGTAAGCAGAGAAAATGATTATGAAGAGAAATGAGTAATCCAAAGAAAAGTTTATGAAAAGGCTGCAAAATTATGATGGAAATAAGAGTAAAAAACCCAAAAAATAAATCAAGCAAACTTTAATCTAATAATTGAATAAAACAAATAAATAAAAAACCCAAAAAATAACTAAAAAAATTTTAATCATAATATAATAATTGAATAAATCAAATAATTTAAGTGATAATTTTAAATAAAATAAATAATAAATAATAAATGCTCAACAATGAAAAATAAATAATAAATCAGTAGAAAATTAATAAAACATAAGCCTAGTGCATATTTAGAGATTGCAAAATAAAAAAATAATCTATGAAATAAAATTAAAGAAGAATACAAAAATTCCAAGGCGCAATATATTAGTATTATAAATAACAAACTTCGAAACAAACAAATATTTCACAATATTTTTAAATATATTTGTAAAACTGAATCGCACTGCCCTTGAAATTAATTTCCGGTGATCTATTCCATACGAATTCGAATTTAGAACCTCCGACGACCTTTCCCATTACGCTTGCCTCAGTTTCGAGATTATATTGAACATATATAATCACATATATGTATGAATGTATATTTATGTCACAGCCAAAAGTAAATCGAAGGCAAAATTAAAGAAAAAATAAAGTAGAATAAGAAAATGAAAAGCAAAGCAGACGCAATTTTTCGCTTTTTCGTAAATGAGCAAATGTTGAAAATATTTTTGTGTGCTAAAAGCGAAAACGAAAATAAAATGTTTACACACAAATGCGCAAAGTTGCTGTCTGTAGATATACATATATATATATGTTAGATATATGTATATATATAATATATATAAATCGCCGGCTAAGAAAATCGGCAAAATTATATCATAGCGGCAACTGATTTTATAAATAGCGTCAACCGATTTGTAGTTTGCAACGAACGAAATGTGTCATGCCTGGCAGATATATGTGTGTGTACATATAGATCTATATAGACCTAACTGATTCCAACTGTCGGTAAAGAAACGAACCGCAGCAAACTGTGCTAAATTGCTGCATGTGTTGTCATAATTACTACGTATATGCCATGAATTCTTGAACACATTGAATACGTGAATTGCAAGTGAGAAAATCAAGATTTATGCCAAGATATTTGCAGTGCAGCTTCCTCTTTTCTAAGTGCACAATATTATATTGTCAAAAGCGATCAGTAAAAAATATTGCCAGGCGAAACAATTAACATTTTTTTAAAGTTTTTTTTAAACTTTTTTTTACTATTTTTTGGCAATTTCTCAACATTTCATAGTCCAAAATTGATGTATTCAAATTCTGCTCAATTCATGATATGCGCTTGGCATAAACGCAGTATATGACAAGCATATGTGGCATATTATATACGACGCATATTCCGCTATAAATCAGTGTGCTAGATGTGACATTTATTCATCGTTTCATCAAATCGAAAAACTGGAAAAACATGCAAAAAAAAAAAGAGACACGAGTGATAAATTTAAGATATTTATGGAAATAACCGTTTCCTCTATATGTGTTTCTTTTCTTTTTGCCCAATTGACAGCTCAAAGTTGGAAATAGTTAAGAGGGAAATTCTTAGAAGAGTGCAATGCGTTGAAAAGTGTTTTAAAAAATGCATTTCCATTTCAATTCTTTGCTACGCTTCAACCCTGAAAATTTTAAAGACACCTGTTCAATGAAATACCCCGCCCCTTCCCCCCTGCAACACTTTGTTTTTTTTTTTAATCATTATTATTTCGAGCAAGCGCTTCCCGCAACTCCAGCTGCATTTTTCAGGCGGCGGACGAGAGAAAGGGAGAGAGAGAGAGATAACGAGTGTGAGGAAGGGAGATGGACACATTTGGTGGGTGTATGTGTGTGTGTGTATAATTCACGGTTCGATGACCACAACGGAAATTCCTTTAATGACCGCACATGCGACGACGCGGACAATGACGACGGCTGCTCCGGGCTGCTCCTACGGCTCCGACTGCTCCGTGAGCTGCTGGAGCAGAGCGAGAGCAAGGGACACGCCGCATGGGGGGAGAGAAAGAGAGAGAAAGAGAGAGACAAGTGCACGTGCGCCGCAAGGTAACCAGTCGAGTTGCTGTTGTTGTTGCCACGGCCTAAATGGTTGGCCAAAAGGCAACGTTGCATTTCCTTCTGGCTTAACGTCATTTTAACGGTCTTTTGCATGTTTTCATTTGTTTTATTTTCCATTTTTTTTATCTGCGTTAAATATTTAAATGCAGACGCAGACGCTGACGAGGGCAACAAAAGCAGCAGCAACAACAACAACAGGCCAGAGTTGCCAACAACATTATTTTGAAAATTTAAATTGCGAATTATACGCACCGTTGCACATGTAGAGAGAGAGAGAGAGAGAGAGAGAGAGGCAGAGAGTGAGTGAGAGGGAAGGAGAGGGGATGGGCAATGGCGTCTGTCGAGGTGCGTGTAATGTGCGGGACGTGCAATGGGCAGCAAGTGGAAGCAGGAGGGAGACGCAGGGGAAGAGGCTGAGAGAATAGGTAAAAGGAGCTGAAAAAAATATAAAGCAGAAATAAACCAAAAAAAGGAGAGTGGAAACTGTCTAAAAATAAGTATAGCATAAAAAAATTAATAATTACATAGTAAAAATAATATATAATATACAATTAACAATGAGAATTTTAATTGTGTTTCGCAAACTGTCAAAATAAAAACTTACACTTATCAAAGTTAAACCAATAAAGAAATAATAAAATAATAAATAAAAGGAACACTCATCAATACTTACAGTGTACAAAAGAAATATACAAAAATATTAATTTTATAATTACACAAAAAAAGCAAACGAGCCCACAAAAACAATAATTTATAGCAAAGCTTTAAATAAACAACACCAGCGAGGCATCGAAATAAATTATAATATTTATGCATAATGCATAATTTATGCATATAAACAAATAACAGAAAATGCAATAATATAATGCAATTTATAACATAAAAAGAAAGAGAGAGAGAGAGAGAGATCTATGTATAATAAAATAGCGTATTATAAATGATATTCGCTCGCTTCATGGATTTATGCAAATGTGATTGAAGAAACGTAAGTAAAATGCAATTAAATTGAATATAATACTACACAATCAACTGGGTAACCCTACGTTCTGCCCCTACACACCCCATCTGTCTCCACCCTGTCTGTCATACGAGTGAGGGCAATCGAAGCGCAAACCAGGCAAATCGAATCATCAGACAGACAACTTGAAAAACTCAATGGCGACTTCATTACACACAGAGCCACACAGACAGAGTCAGGCAGGAAGGAAGCGGGGTAGAGAGAGAGAGAGAGAGGGGCACTGGGGTTTTCCAGCTCGGACTCTACTCGCTTCATTTGCCACAATTACTGGAAGCTCGCTCGGAGCGAGCAGAGCAACTTGAGTTGCTTCTAAGTTGATTTTTGATTGCGAATTGTTGGCAAGTAAATTTGGTAGCATTTCTTCAGGTGCTCCCATTTTACTCCTTCTGCAATTCGTTTGTGCAATCAATCAAGCGCATGACTAAGGTCAAATGCCAGGGGTCAACTCCGTGTGTGTGTGTGTGTGTGTAGCATTTTTGGCCTGACTGCACACGGTTACAGTTTGGGTACACTTAAAACTGAAAATCAAATTCAAGAAATACGCTCAAGAAGCCTTTGACGTACCTCGTCTTCACCTGCCGCGCAATAAAAACAAACCCCTCCCCCTCTTTCTCTTTCATTCTCTCTCTCTCTCTCTCGCACAGCACATTTCTTATGCAAAGGAAAAACAATAATAACAACAAAGAGGGAAAACTGAAGAAAAACAATACAAAACTCACTTGAAAGACGCACAAAAAAAATACACTTTTCTCTCAGGCCTCCATCAGGAATTAACATTAGGCAGAAGCAGAGGAGGCTGGCGAAGATTTCTTTTCGCGTTTTTCGTGGGTTTTCTTTTCAGCATTCTACCTCCACCTACGCCTCGTTCCGCCCACTGTAAATGGCATCTCTTTTGTTTGCCCTTTGATTGTCTGGGAATATTTTCTTTATCAAAAGTGGTTGCCACAGCTGACGGACCTGGGTTGCCTTAACAATTCAGCTGAAAGCACAGCATAATGATTGGCAAATTGAGAATTTTATAAATTATGAATAGCACATAGAATACCCTTTAAATACGCTTCGAATACCCCACAAAAGAACTGCCTTCTTGTAGAGTTTGCTAATGATTTTTCTTTAGTTATTAATTTCTTGATTAGCTGGCAGATACACATATAATATCTCTGGCTCTGACTCTGTCGCCTGTCAGTCAGGCTTGATTTCATATTGATTTTAATTGCTTCGATTTCATATGAACCCTGGGCCAGGGAAGGGGAGGGTAAATCGATTCGAGACTGACCCCAGCAGAATGTTTGATCGCAGATAAACAAGCAAATAAAAAAGCAATTAATGCGCTTGTCACAATCAATGTGCTACTTCCTGTATGTGTGTGTGTGTGTATGTGTGTGTGTGTGTGTGTTTGTCGTGTAACTAATTAAACAACAATAGCGTGAGTGTGAGGCAGAATGAGCGAGAGACAGAGACAAGAGAGAGAGAGAGACATTTGTCCGGCATATGCAATCGTTACAACGCGTTCCCAGTAAACCTAATAAAAATATTAATGGCTTTGACACCGCACACCCCCCGTATCACACCCTCTCCCCCCCTCTCCCTCTGGCAACAGCATGTGGTACGATCTGAAGGACCCGCGGGTCCTGTTTCCATCAAATGCCCAACCGCATAAATATTTGCCCAACGTATTACCGAGTGCTCGCTCATGTTTGGCTCTTGTGTCCCTGTCTTCCCTGTCTTCCCTTCTTCCTGTCTTCCTGTCTCCCTGTGTCCTTGTGTCCTTCTGTTTGCTTCTGCTTTGCATGTCATAAATTGCTGCATAAACAAAGGCGCAGGCAACACACACACACAGAGAACACGCCTCATTCCAGCGAAAATTGGATAACTGTGAAAATATGCTTTTCCCCATGCCGGAAATTCTGTAGCTCGCTTTATAGTAATATTATAATCAAGATATACTATATAGTATGTGTATATAATATGGAATCATAATGTTTTGATGAAAGACAGCAAAATGGTTTCCTTCTTCACTTACTTGACTTATTTGCCGACTGTCTGGCAGCCTGTCTAGCCTCTGCAGTAGTCGCTGCAAGTACTCTACATATGTCTGGAGACTCTACATCATCTTTGCTCTTGTTTTTATTTTCCATTTTTGGCTAAAGTTCCTGCGAATTCTTGTTGTTCTGCCAGAGAACGCATTGTTTTTGGAGCCTGCCAGCACATATGTCATATTTAAGGGCGAAGTTCAAGAAACTTTGCACCATTTGCTTACAGGGTATGTCATGAAAGGTATAACAGAAAAACTATAATATAATTATTTTTAAGTTTTTTTTAATTTAATCTTTAATGCAGTAGTATATCACGTATTTTCTTTATGTCTATTTTTCCTACACTTTCCCTTTAAAAGTTAATCAATCCAATCAATTATATAATATTTTAAAAAGAGGTAATCAATGTAATTATATTGTAGTAATTTATATTGTAGTTTCTCAATAGCTTATTCCATATTTCCAGTCTTAGTCTTAGCGCATCTCTTAGTCCTGTTCTTCGCACTGGTTACCAAAATTCTTGACAATTTTTTTGAGCTGTTTTTATTTTGTTATGACGCGACATGTTGGCAATGCCACAATGGCGACGAATTGAAATTATTTTAGCGTGAAATATGATATTACAGCAGTGTGTGAGTGCCAACTTCTCTCTCGCTCTCTCCCTTTCTCTGTGTGTGTGTGTGTGTGTGTGTGTTTGTTATCCTGGCAAGCGGCAAATAAAGGATAAGCGCAACGAGTCGCATAAGTAGAAAAAACACGCAAATTGTTAACCGCACACGAAACATTTTTCTCGCTTGGTTTATTTATTTGTTTTTTTTTTTTTTTTGCGTGGTTCCGCTGATGGTGTGCGTTGATATTCGGTGATGAATTTACAGCAGGCATGCAGTCTATATATGACCGTGTGCCTGACCTGACTTTCCGCCTCTCTATCCCTCTCTAATCTAAATTTATGTGCAACTAACCGAATGTCACAACAGGCTGTCGTTCGTTGTTCCACACTCTTCCAACACTTGTCGCACCTTGGAGAATTGCAAAGAAATAAACGAAATTAATTTTTCGCAAATTAATTAGTCAAAGTTTTTCTCTCCACTTTGTCCCAATTAGCCAAAAGTCGATTGTGAGTTCTTGGCTAAAATTCAGTTGAATTCAGTGGGGAGAAATTACATTAAAATCCCGAATAATGAAATTGCCAGCGCAATAAAATGATTTTATGATTATGACTAGCTGCCTCTTGTTGCGTCTCACTTTACCACACTGGCGATAAGTGTTGGGCAAGGGGAAGTGCGTGTGGCACACACACGCACACACACACACACCGCACACACATTCCGTTGTCGGCGACGCGCTGTAAATTAATAATATCAACTTTGGCAGCAAATGTCAGCAAAAGGGCAGGCAAATAGCCTAAGCCACAACCCTCCCCCAACTTTGTATATCCCTGTGACATGTGTCTCTCAGGGTGTGCGTGACTTGGCAACTCTAGGGCCTCTGTGTGTGTGTGTGTGTGCGTGCGTGCGCTACGTGTGACATGCGACTTTGAGGCTGTAGAAGTCATGGCTTGCGGGTCGCGGCATCTTGGGATCGTCCCCTCTTATGTATGCCACGTAAATGGGCTCTAAGTGCGCTCAACATTAAAATTAAAGGCGAATCCCCGCAACAATCTATGCTGCTGATATCGATGGTAGGTAGGACGGTGTAGGTGAGAGATGAGGTGCCGTTTATATCACATTTCCGAGCACATTTCGTATTTCGTAGAAGATGCATAATTCATGCGATTCCATGTCGAACCATGTCTAGTTTCTTTGCTTTTCTCATTTCAAATAAATGTGGAAATACCCTGTAAGTAGCTAAACGTGGTACAACTGTGGGCAAAAAGCAAAGCAAACTCCCCAAACGGTTCTGAAAACCCTTTTCAACATGTTCTCTCCAGAGAGTCTTTCCCCATTATAAGGCATTTCAATTTACACTGAAGAATGACGAATTACATCAAGTGTTTTCTGCTGGGTGAATGATTTGCAAAAAGGGGTGTCTTGCCCCAATAAGTATGCTCTAAAAATACGCACAAGTTTGCGGGGGGAAATTGGAAATTAGAAATTGTAATTAATTGAACATCTTGAAAGGGTTGTCGAGAACAAGTGTATAAGCAATGGTAGAGATGTGATAGAAAAATAAAAGAAGAGGAGAGTAGAGAGAGAGAGGCAAGCTAACCATTTAACAGAGACAGTTTCATTTAGGTTAGAATAAGACAGTACAATTATTTAGAAGTAGTCGATATACTCATTGGGTCTATAGATAAAATTGTAAATCTGTTTCCTAATGGAATAAAAATAAATGAAAAGAAGTGGGTAGGGCTACAGTTGAGCGCTCGACAGTTAGATACCCTTCTCCCAATTTTTAAAATCAGTTACAAACGTGTAACCACACTACATATAGCTTTCTCGCTCGCACTCACACAGTGACGCACTTAAAGTATGACGTCAACGTCAGCGTGAACTGCTCAAAGCAGAGCACAGGCTGCTGAGAACGTTGACTTGAATAACTTCTGTGTTATTGGTCCGATCGGATTGTAATTTAGAAGATATGTTCATATTGCATTCAGCTTTATCCATACCAAAGCACAACTTTATAAATTTAATAGATTGCTTAATAATCGTAAATTACCGATTTGCGGGGGCGGTGGGCGTGGCATCAAACATTTGAAATAAACTTTATCTGACTATTATATATGGCAACCTCCGTGCCAAATTTGGTGTCTCTAGCTTTTCTAATAGCTGAGATCTGTTGTCTCATACAGACGGACAGACAGACAGACGGACATGGCTCAATCGACTCGGCTAGTGATCCTGAGCAAGAATATATATAATTAATGGGGTCTGCCACGCCTCCTTAAGCCTGTTACATACATTTGCACAAAGTTAGTATACCCTTTTTTGACAATTTTCAATGGTCGAAGGGTATAAATATTGCATTTAATGTGTTTAAAAATTTTGACCTTTTCACTCAATTTGAGTACCTATTTAGAGCCTCTAGTATGGAAAACTTCGTCAAAAATCATCCGATTTTCTTGAGAGAGGACATTTTATCCATTATTTGGCCTCTAGATTGATTCTACATCAAAAAATATTGCATTTAATGTGTTTAAAAATTTTGACCTTTTCACTCAATTTGAGTACCTATTTAGAGCCTCTAGTATGGAAAACTTCGTCAAAAATCATCCGATTTCCTTGAGAGAGGACATTTTATCCATTATTTGGCCTATAGATTGATTCTGCATCAAAAAATTATGAACTTAACGATTTCAAAAATTTGAGTCTTTCGCATGTCTTCCAAACTACCGTTTTGCTCGATTTCAGTACCCCTATAGAGCCTCTAGTATGGAAAACTTCGTCAAAAATCATCCGATTTTCTTGAGAGAGGACATTTTATCCATTATTTGGCCTCTAGATTGATTCTACATCAAAAAATATTGCATTTAATGTGTTTAAAAATTTTGACCTTTTCACTCAATTTGAGTACCTATTTAGAGCCTCTAGTATGGAAAACTTCGTCAAAAATCATCCGATTTCCTTGAGGGAGGACATTTTATCCATTATTTGGCTTAAAGAATAATTCTCCATTAAAAATTTATGAACTTAACGATTTCAAAAATTTGAGTCTTTGGCATGTCTTCCAAACTACCGTTTTGCTCGATTTCAGTACCCCTATAGAGCCTCTAGTATGGAAAACTTCGTCAAAAATCATCCGATTTTCTTGAGAGAGGACATTTTATCCATTATTTGGCCTCTAGATTGATTCTACATCAAAAAATATTGCATTTAATGTGTTTTAAAATTTTGACCATTAATTACTCTATATGGAAAACTTCGTCAAAAAATCCGATTTTCTTGAGAGACATTTTATCCATTATTTGGCCTATAGATTTGAGTACCTATTTAGAGCCTCTAGTATGGAAAACTTCGTCAAAAATCATCCGATTTCCTTGAGGGAGGACATTTTATCCATTATTTGGCTTATAGAATAATTCTCCATTAAAAATTTATGAATTTAACGATTTCAAAAATTTGAGTCTTTCGCATGTCTTCCAAACTACCGTTTTGCTTGATTTCAGTACCCTTATAGAGCCTCTAGTATGGAAAACTTCGTCAAAAATCATCCGATTTCCTTGAGGGAGGACATTTTATCCATTATTTGGCTTATAGAATAATTCTCCATTAAAAAATTATGAACTTAACGATTTCAAAAATTTGAGTCTTTCGCATGTCTTCCAAACTACCGTTTTGCTCGATTTCAGTACCCCTATAGAGCCTCTAGTATGGAAAACTTCGTCAAAAATCATCCGATTTCCTTGAGGGAGGACATTTTATCCATTATTTGGCTTATAGAATAATTCTCCATTAAAAATTTATGAATTTAACGATTTAAAAAATTTGAGTCTTTCGCATGTCTTCTAAACTACCGTTTTGCTTGATTTCAGTACCCCTTTAGAGCCTCTAGTATGGAAAACTTCGTCAAAAATCATCCGATTTCCTTGAGTGAGGACATTTTATCCATTATTTGGCCTATAGATTGATTCTGCATCAAAAAATTATGAACTTAACGATTTAAAAAATTTGAGTCTTTGCCATGTCTTCCAAACTACACATTTTATGCATTATTTACATTTATACATTATTTGGCCTATAGATTGATTCTGCATAAAAAAAAAATCTGTTACAAACGTGTAACTACACTACATATAGCTTACTCGCTCGCACTCATACAGCGACGCGCGTAAAGAGTAAAGCGACACGACGCAACGTCGACTTCGGCGTCAACTACTGAAAGCAGCGCGCAGGCTGCTGCTCGTACATTTGTATTGAAAACGTTGACTTGAATAACTCCTGTGTTACTGATCCGATTGGATTTTAATTTGGAGAATATGTTCATATTGCATTCAGCTTTATACATACCAAAGCAGAACTTTTTAAGTTTAATACTTTGCTTAATAATTACGAATTACCGATTTGCGGGGGCGGTGGGCGTGGCATCAAACATTTGAAATAAACTTCATCTGCTTGGTAAATATGGGAACCTCCATGCCAAATTTGGTGTCTCTAGCTCTTTTAATAGCTAAGATCCGTTGTCTCAAACAGACAAACGGACAGCCGGACAGACGGACATGGCTCAATCGACTCGGCTAGTGATCCTGAGTAAGAATATATATACTTTATGGGGTCTGCCACGCCTCCTTATGCCTGTTACATACATTGCACAAAGTTAGTATACCCTTTTTTGACCATTTTCAATGGTCGAAGGGTATAAAAAGAAGTCCGAGAAAATTCGATATAAACGTCGCTTGCTCGAATTGAATGAAAGATTTCGTAAATATTTTGCTCTGCAGAGTCCGCTTAATGAATTTTTTCCTGCACCAAATACATATACGAGTGCAGAAGGGCATGCAACATTTTTATTTAGTACAGTCAGCCTTCGGGACTCGGCGCAGAAGACAAGCCACAGCAATCAGTAGTGGGTGAAAAAAAAATACGCAGATGTAGCACAACTGGCAAATACGCTGTAAAATTTGTATATTTCTAGCATAAATTACAAACTTTTATTTTGCATTAAATTATGAATATTATATAGACTGACCCTAAATATCATATACTATAATACCATATGCAGAGCGGTAAAGTTGTTGACACTGTGTGAGATGCGTCTGTTTGCATCTACTTTATGGCTTAAAAATTGCCAGCTGCTTCCTTTTATATACAACTTTATTGCACGCCCCTTTTTGTTAAGCCTTTTTATGCACGGCGCGAGAAGAGCAAAGGAATAAACAATAAAAAAAAGTGCGAGACCAACAAAACAAAAAATAATAAAAAACACTGAAACAACGTGCAACAAACTGTAAAGTCGAGCGGCGAGTAGATTGACTGGAAGCGCCCCCAAAAAGTCACTCCAGGGGAACAGTCTGTCTCTCCCTATCTATCTCTCTCTCTGGCTCGCTGAGTGGGGCTGAGGCAGAGAGTGTTGTGTGTGTGTAAAGTGTTGCACATCAGGCCACAATGGCGCTAAGCCAATAAATTAAATCAAACAAGCGCGATAACCATTTCACTTTTGCCATGTCTATCTCGCTCTCGCCACCTCTCTCTCTCTCACAGGCATGCAGCCAACATTGTTGGCCACACACACACACACACTCACAGCAAACAATAATAGCAACAACAACAAAGTTAAAATGGCGTAAACAGCATGAAAAACTGAAATGCACGAGCTTTTCACAGTGGCAGCCCGCAACGACAAGCGGCGAAAAACGCAGAGAAAAAACGCGCCAAAAACACAAAAAAAAAAATAAATAAATAAAAAAAAAAACGATAAAGAAAAAGAGCTGCTATAAATGCATTTAATAAAAATCGAAAAGAGACAGCAACAGTCAACAGTAACAGGGAGGCGATGCCCCGAAACCGTGGTGGAAATTTTTTAAAAGCTTTTCTCACACTTTTCTCTGCATCGCTACTGTTGCCCCTGTTGCTGCTGCTGCTGCTGTTGTTGTTGACTCCATCGATACATACATATATATAAAAATATTGTTAATTTTTGTCAACACAACGACGCCATTTTGTTTTCGGACTAGGACAGACACAGCTCGGGCAAATTGTTGTTTAAGTTGCTCTGCTGTTGATTATGAGTGGAGCTGCCTCGGTTCGGTTAATTGTTGGCAAGTCAATTAAAACTTTTGAATTTATGACGCATGAGTCTGCAGAGATGAGTCTTAGCCCATACAACACTGAGAGAAATCGGTGCGTTGCCGATTTTCTCTATACTTCCGTATTCCGTCTGTGAGTTGGTAAATGGGTATACTTCTTCAAAATCATTTGCAAAATTATGATGATTTTCCACTTAAATTAGTTCTTCAACTCTCACAAGTCTTTTGGCTGCTGTCCACTGTAAATTATTCATGGAAATCTTGTTGTTGTTCTGCTGAGATCTTAATTTTCTTAAGCACAACAGACTGGGCTGCCTTGGCTTCTTGGCTGAAATATTTAACGAGTTGGCAGTTCTAATGAAAGCATGCCATAAAGTATGCAACACAAAATTTCACTTCAAGGCAAACTCCCACATATTCTGAGCTATTTTAAGCACAATTGGAATGCGGCGAGAGTTCAGAGTTCAAAAGGTTTGGGTAATACTTACTCTGTAAACAGTTTCAAGTTGTCTTGTGTATTATAGGGTATATTTTTGGGTGTCAGTCTACGCCTAACAAATTTTTTGCTGCCAAACCGCCTACGGTACTTGCCAAAAATGCGCTGAGGTCACGCTAAAAGCGCTCAAAAATTGTTGCGAAAAAAAACCGGCCAGAAAAAATAGCCAAATATATCTAGACTTATAAACAAACAAGGACACAGTAGCTCCCCCCACACTGGCGGTATAAAATACGAAACTACTTAGCAGCCTTGATGAATTGTGACATTTTTATGGGTTTGTCTCTTGCCGGACAGCAGGCAGCAGGCTGCTCTTGGCTTAGCCACTCGTCCCGGCCATAAACAATGCGGTCAGCTGCTGCCGCTGCTGCTGCTGCTGCTGTTGGCCAGCTAAACTAGCCGGACTGGCTGGATAACTGGCCAACTGGCCGATCCCGTCTCGTGCAAATTATGAAAGTGCCAGCGACAAAAGCGACACTTTTAATGCGCAACTCACGTGTCGGCGACCCGTTCAAAGGCTTTTCCCAAGCCATAAACATAACTCAGGGCACATATTTATGGAGACACCCGCAATACGATTTATGTGGCCAACGGGCCACCCTTTTAAATTAAAAAAAAAACGCAAGAGAAAACAACAGTTTGCCATGGAAATCATTTTCGCTGTCATTTAATTGACATTCCTCATTTCCCATTTCCCATTTCACCCGTTGCTTTCCCAGCCAATTGTGCGGCATTTTAATGAACCGTTTAATGCCGGCAATGGGCCTGATAAGAAAAAAATAACTGAGTGTGAGAGCGGCAAAAGTAGCAAAATTCAAGTGCTTAAGATGCTGGCAAAGAAAGCGAATGATTTGCCGTGGGAGCGCAGGGCGTCTCAGCTTTCGATTTGCATTTTCATGGCATTGTCAGGGTGAGTCTCTGCCAGTTCTCAGCCACAGTAGTTGATTGGCCAATAAATTTGTGTCTTTTTGCGAATATTGAAATTTAGCTCAATAAATGCGTCCCATTGCGAGCTGCTTCTCTATCAGTGGCAATTTGGCAAGTGCGTATACGTAATGCGTATACTTGATATGCAGACAGCTCGATGTGCAGCACCCTGCTGAGCACGCCACACATTCTGCTGGTCTGGCTGGTCTGCTTAGGTCCCTTGCTAGAGGGAGAGGGCAGTGGCTAGAGAGAGAGAGAGGAGAGAACAGAAGTTTCTGTGACTTGCTGACTGTGTTCATCATGGAGCAAAGATAAACAGCTAACCATTAAACGATATCTCATCAAGAAAATCGCCTTAAATATGTTTCTGCCTAATTTCCCACGAGTTGTGTGTGTGTGTGTGTGTGTGTGTGTGCTTGTGTGTTTGTCCATCCATCGTCCATCCATCCAAGCATCCGGCATATGCATACAAAAGCAATTTAGTCAGAGACCGCCCCCAGTCGCAACCAATGTCAGGAAAACAAAAAAAAAAAACGTATAAGAAAAAATCTAATAATTTTTTATGTATTTTTCTCATTCTCTTTCTCATTCTCTCTTTCTGTGTTTCTTGCTATTCTTACAGTTGAATGACCACAAGGCCAAACGAGAAGCTGACATGAAACCAGAAGAATGCTGAACCGAAGGTAGAGCCAGGGCAGAGCAGACCAAAGAGAGAGAGAGAAATCGAGAAAAAGCGATGGCGAAACAAAGCGAAACCAAACTAGAAATGTCGCAATGAAATGAGAAATGAAATAAATGAGCAACAGCAACGGCAACAAGAACAACACGGGAAATTACGTGGCACACAAGCCATAAAAAATAGAGGCAAGCTGTGCAAAAGGATCACAGGGACACACACACATGGCAAACGAGATTAAGAAGCTAGCGAAAATAAAATGAAAAATGGCACACAAATCAAAGACAATCTAACCCGCGTTGCTAATGCAAATAACCAAAGAACAATTTACAGTCTTGAGGCTAATCTATTTCTCCTAATGTATGTTGTAGAATTCTTTGCCACTTCATTTGGCGTTTGAGATATTTTAATTTCGCACGCGCCAGCTGCTTAAGCTGATTAATGGCAGCCCCTCAGCAGCGGAAGCGGCTGTCAATCAACCAACTTCCAGCAGCAGGCACAGGCAGAATGGGGGAGAGAGACAGTCAGAAGAATAAACTGCTAGTTAGTTGGCAAATGGCTTTAAGATTACTCAGTTACCAAGCCCAGCAAGTAGAAACAAAAATTTGACAACAGACTTTTCAGACAGGCAATTTGACAGACAAACGGATAGGCAGGTGCTGCCAACGAAAAGAAAATTAAGAAAATGAAGAAAATAGAAAAGCTTTCTTAACTATTATCTTACATTTGCAATTGTTATATTTTATTTAATTGGCTAAGATATATTTGAGAGTTGAGCAGCAAAGCAGCAGAAATGTAATTTCTGTTGAATTATATTTTAATATTGCGTATACGCCTCATCAGCCGTGTGAATTTTCACGTATGGATAATATAGACTACGATTCATATATATATTTGTTTTTTTTTAGTTTAATTACGCGACGCGCCAGTCGGAAAATGTGAGTGAAATGAAGTCAGCTTTCAATAAAACATCAAAAACTAAACAGCAAAAGGAAGCAAAAACTTGAACAAACTTACGAAATGAGAAAATACTCGTCTATGTATATTATATTTGTATATGTATGTGTATATATAAATAGAGTGCCAGTTGACTCTCGTTGCCAGAAAATTGACCAAGTTCCATTTACACACACAGACGCCCACACAAACACACACACATGCAATGTGTTTGTGTTTTTGTTGTGCGGGCTCACTCAACGTGTCCAGTCACGTTTTCATCAACAACATTTTGGCTTAGTTTTTGGTTAATATTATTTTGTTTGTTGTTGCCCGCTGCTTTGGCTCGTCTATTTATTTATTTTGCCTGCTTCGTTTCGTTTCGCAAGTGCCGCAAGGCAAATATTGCGCATACGCCGCGTGTGCGGCCTTCAGCGAAATCAATAAGCGACTGCTGCCCCACAAACACATAGAAATGTGTGCGCATGTGTGTGTGTGTGTGTGTATGTCCAGTCTGCAGTTCAGTTGTAGAACTGGACAAACAAGAAGTTGCACAATATTTTGGAGCATACTTTGAGGAAATGAAACCCCGATTCGTACGAAATACAAAAGTCAACAAACCCAACGATGATTTTGTTTATTTATCCCGATTCCTGCTCCGGAAGAGAAATAAATACATTTTTCATTTCTTGCAAATTCGATTCGACATTCCAGTTTCGCAGCTATTCGAGAAACCTCTCGCCTGGCTCCTCCATGTATACATTTCATAAGGATCAGTCCAAAAAGGAACCTGTAATCAAATCCATCGCCTCGCCCCACCAGACAGAACATTGTGAAAATTTCAATAAATAATTGAAATGTGAAATTATTTCAAAGCACCTTGGAAAACGTATCGATTGCGAATTGGGAGACGTGTGTAATCTGATAACGAGCCTCGATAACAACGCATTATCCGAAATTCTCAAATATAAAAACAAGTAGATAATAACGAATGTGTGCCGACAAATTGGATCAGGTGTCAATTCCAATTGAAGTTGTAAAATATGTTTTAAGTGAATTGAAAAGAAAGTATGAAAGAAAGACGAAATATATATTGAGATTTCTTTCCGAATCTATAAAAATGTGATAAACAATATATAAATGTTATTTATGAAATTATAAAAATATAAATAGATAATGAGCAGGCAAATTAAAGTGTTAAATTAATAAATAAACTATAAAACAAATTGATTAAAATCATAATAAAAACAACAGCCTTATTATAAACTTTTCAAAACAATCCAGCACAAATAAATATTGATAATTTTCCTATTTATCTATCAACCTTTACACTTACTCATTATTTCTCTCTTCTACCTCTTCTCCCCTCTTTGCAGCACAATTGCGAAATGTTCAATCACTGAAATCGAATACCAAAGTTATAAAACACAACACACAAAGAAGAAAAATCAGTAGAAAGCATAAAGTGTAGGACAGTGCAACCAAAATGAAATTGTAAACAGCAATAAGAAGGAAAATACAAGAAGAAGAGTCGAGGAAAAAAGTCTATCAAAAAAAAAAACAAACATAAAAATCAACTAAATGCCAAAGCGACGCAACAACAGCAACACAACTGAAATCTGACAACGACAAGACGACAAACAACAACACTGACAACCGAATACGAACCTGCCCGACCCGACGACCTGACGCACTCGTACCACGCCTACCAACCCACAATCTCCCCCGCCCCGCCCCCTGAATGTGCGTACGAGCGAAAGAGACAAACTAGGCAAAGTCAAATTATAACAGCAAGTGCAAGCAACAGCAACAGCAACATTAACTTTGTGCGTCGAGCTGGCAACATTGGCAACAACACTGGCAACATGTTGCTGAGGCGCTTACAACACAGCGACGGCAGCAACAACAGGCCCGACCCAACGCTAATCGGATTTGCGAGACAACCTAAGCAAGCAACAACAACAACAGCAGCAACACGAACAACCTCGCTATTACCGCTGCTGCTGCTGCTGTTGGCAATTGTTGCTCATGTCAGCGCCCAAATAGGTAAGTTCACCATCCCCTATATCATTTAAAAATATATACAGATAATTAGGGCTTACGTCGGAGTGGGGAGAGTATAGATTACGTTTCTATGACCAGCCCGAAACTCATTAATAAGTGAAATATCATTAACATAATTCAATTCAATGTAAAGACGGGTGCAGGGTCGAGCTAGGGTCCTGTCAAAGGCCTCGCACAGCACATTCCCTACTTCATGGGGCTGCAATTGATAACTGCAATTGAATTTGTTCGCTTGCAAAACTATCGAATAATCAAATTATATTACTCGCTTTACACATTTACGTTGCGCATACATAGAATGGAAATTAGTCCAACTCTATCTAATGATAGGTTCATGTGGGTGGAGCCATGTGACAGGGTATTAAGGGCGTTTCTACTCTCCTACCCACGCCCATTCACAAAGTGCGTAATTGTAGCTCATTATATCTATGTTTTTGTGCTCCATATAGGAGTACTTATTTAGGATAGCAGAAGCGTGTTTTTCATTTAAGTTTTCAAGCTGCGCTCGCTGATGAAGTAGTATATTATTTATAAGAAATTTCACATAAATTTTACAGTTTAAAATAATCTGAATTTACATTCTAATAATGATAGAAAGTAAAGCAAATAATTATTTATGCCTAATGACAGAAAAAATTACAAAAAAGCAACAATATTTAAAACTTATTTAGAAACAGTTTTCGGCCTGATCGTCATCTTCACTTGTTTGAGACCTACATGGTAATTCCATTGCACGCTTTTGTCATCAGCTTTAAAGTCAGATTCATGGTATATACCATTTAAATTTCTGTAAAAAAAGTTAATCCTTTAATATACACAAATTAAAATCAGTTCAAGATACTTACGCATTATAACAATCGTTATTCCACCAGCCATTATTATGATAGTCAGCGCAATTTGCCTTGGGACTAATGTCATTGTCACGATCATAAGTCGAGAATTTCATATTTAAGATAAGGCGCAACCTGTCTATTACACCTTTACTAGCAGAGAATCCACTAAGCTTGGTTACTCTGTATTGATCGCCCTCACCCGCTATGGCGAACTCATTGTATCTGGCGTAGAAGGTGCTGCCATTGAATTGTTCCATGTGAATGTAAAGCTCGTGAGGTTGCTCAGTGGTTAATCTGTGGATCTTTTCCAGGCCGAGGAAGAAATCCCCGTCCCAGAAGTCCCCAAAACCATTCCGATATGTTTCCCAATTCATCTTGAAGTCAACTCCGCCCTTAATCCTCTGTTGTATTATGGTCCATCCTGGACCCGCGATATCAGAGTTACATAGAACTTCAAAAGTAAAACCGTTGGACATGGTAACATTGTACACCCCCGTAGAATCATGGGCAATGCAACTTTTGGCATATTCCGTTTTGATATCTCTTGATATCATATCAATTTTTTCTTGATTCGCTTTCTTAAGTTCGCCTTCGATTCGATTAAGTTTTTGCTGATTTTCATCACTAAACTTTCTAACATTCTTTAATTCAGTTTCACACTTGATCGCCTTATCAGCTTCTAAGCGGATTCCCTTATTGAGTTCCGTAATATTATTAATTTGCTGTTCATTTTTGTTTTTTAAGAGGCTGAACTGTTGTTTCAGGGAGTCTAGTTCGTTCGATTTATCAGTCAACCTCTTTACTTCTGTTTCCAATTGAAGAACTTTCTTATCATTCACAATAACTCCTTCTTTATCATTTAATTCGGTTTCACATTTTTTTGCTTTATCAATGTCTAGTTTAGTTTTCTCAATAAGTTGCAATATCTCTATTTTTTGTTTTTCCTGTGTCTCGATAGAGTTTGTTAAGGTTTGAACATGATGCTTTAAAGATTTTACATGCTCGTCCTTTTCTTTATATAACTGGTCTTTCGATTCATAACTGGCAACTTTGATTTCGAGCTTATGGATTTTGTCATTCTTGTCTGCCATTTCCAATTGGAGTTGCCTGATCTGTTTGCTCTTGCTTTCTATTTCCTCGTCATGTTTCAAGATCTGCTGATTAACCTGCTTGAAGTAAGCCATCATTGGCTTTACTATGCTGTTTGCATATTCCCCGCACTCTCCATCCTTTTGGCGAGACATCATGCTACAAGACTAGGGGAATAGTAAACAATTGAATGTTGTCAGATATGATACCATACCCATTTTCAATGGTCGAAAAAGGTTATACTAACTTTGTGAAATGTAACAAGCATAAGGAGGCATATATAGTTGAATAATTTGTGCAGAATACTTCGCAGAAATCATGAATGGGGAATTGGGAGAAGGGTATCTTAATGTCGGACGCGCTCGACTGTAGCCCCACTTGTTTTTATTTAATATATATATCTCACCTGATCGAAGTTTGCAGCAACTTGTTGTCCATTGAGAAAGTTCAGCAGGATCCAGTTAAAGAGAAGTGCTGAGATTAGTCTCATTTTTTCTTAAGACTCTTACGGAATTCAGAACGGGAGAGATGGGTTTTCCAGTAATACGAAATATGCATTGATTGAAGATGCTGCACACAGCACGTCTTTTATAGGCTGGAACACGCGCCCAGTGCACTGCAGTGATTGCACCGGGCTGATAAGTAGAGTATTGACGTATACGGAAAACGCGAGGGTTTATCAGGGGTTATCAGTGTGACTCTGCGCATTAATTATTTATATAGACAGTTCATTATCCTGTTTATACCTTTTTTGCATATACAATACTATTTATAATTTTTATCAACGCTTTTCATTCATTTAATTTCAGTTTATTTGGCTGTTCTGTTTTAACTTGTATTTTAGCTTGAATATAACGTGTAGATGCAACTGTGGAGTCATCATTATAATACCCCAAAAGAGGTTGCCAGAAAATTAAGTTAGTTTATTCTCTCTCGCAGTGCCCCTTGCCCGTACGTACTACCCCAAACGCCTTCATTTTTCAACTAACAGCACACAACAAGCTCATCAACAAGCAAAACAACAACAAAGACTGTGGGTAGGAAAGAGAGAAAAAAACCTTGTTAGACATGGCAAAGCGAAAGAGATGAGCTCAGTACGAAGATGAGATGAGAAACGAAACCAAACATGCAAAAACTATGCAATTTTTTTAGCTACTGCTTCGTTGTAAAAGGAAATGAGAGTTGTGGGATGTCGTGGGGTGTAAGGGGTGTAAGGGGTGTGGGGGTTCATGCACTACGGAAGTAGAAAAAGCAGACGCTGATGCTGATGTCCAACAAATGCTAATGAAGAGCAGAACAAAAAAGAGGCGTAGCTATAAAAGGGGAAGAAGCCAACTCGGCAAACACGATTCTTCGTCCACTCCGTTTCTTTCTCTTTTTTTGCGACTCTGTTAAATTAATAATAATAAAAATGTTGAGAGCAAGTGTATAATTAATTAAATAATAAACCAGACGATGCTGAAATAGAAATCTAAGAGAAATGAGAATGCTAAGAAAATAAATAAAATAAATTCAGTCTGAGGGTATTAAAAAAGCAGAGTCCTTTAAATTCATTTTACAGAATCTACCTAGATCATAATATAAAAAAAAATACAAATCATAAGAACTTTAAACAAAAAGAGAGGAAATATTAATGCAAGTTGAGTTGTTTTTTTACATTCAATCCTTTCCTGCCATTTTCCAGGGTATTTTGCAGTTGCTCATACCCAACCGGTATGTTTTGTGGAATGCTTCAATGCGACTCGTTACGATTTCATAGCCGCATAAATTTCGGCATTTTTGGCCAGACAAAGGCAGCTCATTTGTATGTGTGTTTGGCCAAAAACACTCGCAAAACATTTGTAACAACTTTGTTGCTCAGCCACGCCCCCCTATTCTATAGTACATGCCGAGCCGCCCCTCGCCATCGTCTACATAATTAAAACAGCGGCAGCTGCTGCTGCTGCTGCTGTAGGCCAAGCTAACAAAAGCAACAAAGTGTACTAACTGCATTTTGTTCATTAGCGATCCACACACACGCACACACAGAGATACTCCCACACACACACACGCATACACCATAAAATACTCAGAGTGCATAATATTCGAATTCTATTCGCGCATATGCAACATGTAAATGCATAATTAATGCTACTGGCCGGGGGAGGTGTAGAGGGAGAGAGGGGGTAGAGCGACATCTACTGAATATGTTGCAGTTGCCATAAGCGACAAATGTCGTTTGTACCGTAGAGTTTAGGAATAATTTAAAGAGATCTCATTTGCGTCGATTTGCTGCAAATGTGTGGGAAGAATTTGCCTAACCTGATTCAGTTGCCAGTTGAGAATGGGAAGAACTGAAAAGTAAGTTGGAATAATGAGAGATAATAAAAGAGTAAAAGACTTTAACAATAAAAGGGAAAATGATCTGAAAATATTGTAGTGAAAGTAGCAAAACGGTTGACCATAAGTAGAATTACTCTACCAAAGTGGCAACTTTGATATAAAAGTCGGTTGCAATTAGATTGCACAATATTATATTAAATTATATATTATTATACATATGTCACGATTACTTAACTTAATCTTTTTCTATGCCAAATTCAATTCAAAATTTCTGTAATATGCTCTAACGAGTTTCATTTCTGAAAACCTGTTCGAGCCACTGAGGGAAACCACAGCTGAACACGAACGTAAAAGACCCAACAAAACTCAAGTTTCTGTGGAAAAATTCACACGCCAAAATTCAATTGCAGAGACGAAACAACTGTATAAAGAGAGGCAGGGCGAATAATGGCAGGGGCAGAGAGGTAGAGGCAGAGGAAAATGAGCGAGA
The DNA here is from genome assembly GCA_018904105.1 of Zaprionus tsacasi. Lineage (NCBI taxonomy): Eukaryota > Metazoa > Arthropoda > Insecta > Diptera > Drosophilidae > Zaprionus > Zaprionus tsacasi. Next base: position 2,506,262 of record JAEIFR010000262.1, on the reverse strand, counting down.
AAATCAGTGACCCTTGAAAATAAATAATAATTACAAAGTGTGGGCGGGGAAGGTAGAAAGAACAAGAAGCAAAAGAAGAAGAGCCAAAGAGTTGACGAAGCAACGAGAGAGAGAAGAAAGAAATAAAAAATCACACCATTAATTACAACAAAAAAAGTGCTAAGCGTTAATGTGTCGACTGCTGCGAAACAGAGAAAAGAGAGAGAGAGAGAGAGAGAGAGAGAGAGAGAGCGAAAGGGAGTTGCCACTTTGAGCAATGTGGAACAAACTTATTAAATGTATTGAAGAATGAGAAAGAAGCCGGAAAAATATGATGCGGGACGAGCTGAGGGAGCTGGCTGGGCAATTGAAGTGAAATGCGACACGCAAGGCAACAATAAACACAGCAAAGGAGAGAGAGAGAGAGAGAGAGAAAGAGAGAAAAGAACTACAAAAGCACCTGGCAGGTGTGTGAGAAAGTGAACGTGTTCGTTGGGCAGCGTAGAGGGGGCAGTATGGGGTAACATTCTTTTTTACTCGATTTAATTAAATTAAAATTGCTCTGCCTGCGGTAGTAGACTTAAATATGCATTTCCGCGAAGGGGGTTTTCTTAAAAAGTGCATGGGAAATGCATTTGCGGAATGTTTCCCGTCGTCGTGCAGCACCAAGACTTTTTCCCAGCTTTGTTCTTGAAAACGCGACTTGGCCACCCACCCACAACCGACTGCATGGGAAAAACTAAATGAAGATCGGCCTGCTGCAGAGCGATTCTTCGAACTTTTGCCCATTCACATGCCAGATATCTTAGTCCCCCTAGTCATGTCATGTATGCTTTATGACCCAAAGTTTTCATTATACATTTTTATGGCAAATGAGAAAAATGGAAAGAAAAATCCTGCACGAACGAAAGAAAAGTCAAGAAGAAAAAAAAACATATAAAAGTATTCTAAGCGCATAAAGTGTGGGGGCATAAAGAAGTTGGGAGTCGGCAGGGTGATCTGGAGAAGCGGCGAATTCTTCACACGTTTAGCGTAAAGGCGAATTTTATGTGCAAACTTTTGGCGCCGCTTTTAATGAAAATGTTTTAGCGACCATTTTTATATATTTCCTTTACGAAGTATTTGCCGTCACGGGGTATGATCAACTAGAAAGGAGCTTTGCTCTTCAGTTCAAGTGAATTTATGAATTGAATATATTATTATAAAGGTGGATATTATACCTATATTTATTACACAAATCTAGCTGTTAATATTTTCCAAAATTTCATAATTCCCAGGGCGGTTAGGGTATTCATGGTTCGTCGATTAATTTGACTTATTTTCACATTTCATTGTTTTATTACTTTTTCTGCCTGCCTGCATAGAGTGCAAATTTGCGAAATTCATTTCGTTTTATCCACGTTTTCCTTTCGCAATATTTTTATTACATTCGCTGCTTTATTTTTATGTTTCTCTCTTTTCATTTTTCTTGTTTTTCTTTCTGCCTTCGCTTTTCATTAGAGTTTTCCTGCACGGACTATTTAACTTTAGAGTCTCGCGCGATTTATGACATCTGTTCCGACACTATATGTATGGTGTATGGTATATGGTATATGGTATATGGTACGGCCAGATAATGTCACAGCCTTATCTACTTGTTTTCTCGCGCTCAGTTGGACGTGGAAGCGTGTAGAGCGAGAGAGAGAGAGAGAGAGGAGGAGGGAGCGATATTCTCCCTATGAATTATCGTCGTTCAACATTTTCGATTGTATTTCGAACAGAATTAAAAGAGCTGTGAATGGTCAGGAGGGAGGGGGGAAACAAATGTTTTGCATTTGCCAGCTCGTTGCCTTGGCGTGTTATATCATTTTTCTATTTTTATAGAACGATCTAGGTGTGTGTATGTGTGTGTGTGTGTGTGTGGAGCGTGTCGTTGTCGATGGTTTAAAAGCTTTTTATTATTTACGGCTACGTTTCAATTGTGTTGCACATGTTGTCGGGCATACATAGTTGTTTGCTTTTTATAGCAAGCCTAAGTAAATTATAGCAAATGGAATTGACCTTACGATATATGCCATAGGGCAAGTTAATAACTTATGTCTAACAGATTATCCCACAGACATAGTACACTCAGTCAATAAAGTATGAATGCAGTTTTCAATATTCAGTTTCAGTATTCAGTATTCAATATAATATAAGCTACAACCCACATACAAATATAATTTATTTCAAAACTCATTGAATTCAAAAACACATTTCGGTTTCAACCAAGTTCAATTAAAGTTTTCTTGTTGCTCGACAAATCTGTTTAGATGTCTGCAGATTTTTTGTTTTCAAAATTCTAATTTCTGAAAATAAAGAAAACAGCAGCTAATTCGGAACACCTGTTTCCCATTCAATTTCAACCGGATTTGGGTTCGGAATCAGCCACGCATTACAATTGAAAACGTAAGAAATGTTTTGTGATACACACGCACAAATCGCGACATATCGTCAAATGTATCTGTAAAATGGCGTCGCATGGGATGGGATGGGATGGGATGGGTGTAGATTGAATAGGTGGGGGGGGTGGTTTGCATGTGTTGCTGATAATGTTTATGCCGTCAGTTACTGCGGTGCTGTGCTGCACATGACATTCAATTGCCACAAATCAAGATAAGGCGAGGACGGCGAACAAACTCGGATCTGTTCGAGGAGGCAAACGGTGTGGGATGGATTGTACATTATAATACGACTGCCAAGACGGAAGTGCATGTGTGTGTGTGTGTGTGTGTGTGTCTGCTCTTTCCTCGCAAGGGAACACGTGCCAATTGTTGTTCTCTCTGCGTGTGTGTGTGTGTGTGGCAAAGATGTCGCCAGCGCGTTGCCTGTTTCCCTTTTACAAATCACATGCTCAGTTTATGCCACGCACAACACACACACACACACACACACACACATTTATACCTCGTGTAACTGTGCAACATTTGTTGTTGCTGTCTCGAGTTGTTATCATAAAATAAAATTTGCTGCTGCGCGTACGTGTGCGAGAAGCGAGAGTGGAAGAGAGAGAGAGAGAGAGAGGACAGAGAGGGGCTGAGCTAGAGTGGCTGATGCGATAGGGACGGGTATCATTTGTGCTTTTTGACTTTTAAATCGGTTGTTTTTTTTTTTTTTTTTTTTTTGCAAATTTCAACTGGATTTAAATGCGGCAACTCGAGAGTTCTTAAAAAGCAGCTCAGCGCAGGCGAATGCCGTGTAATTTGTCAGCCAAGGCAGTTCGGCGAAAGGCATAAAACGAAATGATCTAATGACTGAGTTAAGAGACGCATGAGATGAAGACAGACAGTGTGAGGAAGTTGTGAAACTCTTTAAGCCGATTTTGTGTATGCAAAGTGAAACGACAGAGAAAGGAAAACAATATAGGAAAATGAACAGCTGGATACCCTGTGCCTAATTATTACAAAAAAGAGAATGAAATTTTAAATATTTAAGGAGGTTTCTCAGCCTATCCCAAGCATATTTCTTGAAATTACTGAGATTTTGACGCAGTTAAAAAAGAGCAGGGAGACTATAAACAAGAACATATATTTATTCGAGATAATTGAGCTTTACACTATGCTTAACGGGTATACCATCAAAATCGAATATAATCTATTTAACTATCCCAAATTACTTTAAAGTCCATCGACAAACACAAATAGTTCGCTGCGACTAATGCGACCCGAAGCAATGTTTACAATGCACTTTGACGGCACAGGCAGTGCCTGGGTAGGATCTTTGGTGCGTTATAAGCGGAGTGGGGGGGTTGGGAAAGGCAAATCAATTAAAGCGCTAATTGAATTGTTGCTGCTGGCTGAGGGCAATCAGAGAGAGACAGGGAGAGAGAGAGAGAGAAAGCGATGCTGATTAACGTCAAAACAAAATCGAATTGACCAAAGTCAAAGCGTAGAGATAGACAGAGAGAGAGAGAGGGGACAGGGACAGAGGGAAAGATTAGCGAATGTCCGCGGGGGACACGGACAGGGACAGCAATAGGAGCAGGGAACGAGCAAGAGAGACAGTCAAACCGCAATTAAATTTGCCAGCTCAAAATAAAATTAACGGCCATTAAAAGGGAACCTTACCATTCCCCCTCCCCTCTCGTCTCGTCTTCCCTGGCAACTAGACGAGACTTGCAAAGTACCAATTTACGAGCAGGTCACTCGGTCAACAGCGTGTGTGTGTGTGTGTGTGTGTGTGTGTGTGTGTAAACACGTTAATTAAACGCAAGGATAATTATAATGCGCACAAGGAAACGCTTCGCAGAGCGCCAAGTGGAAATGTGATTGAATTGCCAAGTGGCAAGCACGTTCGCTACCCCCTGCCCCTGCTTTCCTGCTCCTAGTAGCGACCACTAGCACGGCATGTGGGCGTGGCAGGAAGTAAACTCTCGCCCTGTGCATAATTATGCAACAGCACAAAATGGGAGCAAGCAGCGAAGCAGGCGGCAAACAACAAGTTGTCAACGCTAGCTTCAAGTGCTGTCTGTGTGTGTGTGTGTGTGTGTGTGTCTCCTTGTGTGTGTGTGGGAGTGTGTGTGGGGTGTGCCTGTCTGTGTGGTGTCAAAAAGTGAGCAAAGCCAAGCCAAACAGATGCCCAAGCACGTAAATGAGGCTAAAGCAGGAGGCGACACTTCAAGCAGAGTAAACAGCAGAAAGAGAAAGAGAGAATGAGAGAGAGAGAGACAGAGAAGTATAACTTCTACACAATATTGGCAATTTAGAGACGATTCATATTATACGTATAGCTGCAATTATTATGAAATGAATTCCTTTTTCAAAGATTTAGAAATATAACTGAAGCTGGCAACGTTTGCTGTTGCTCTGGAAGAGGAAATTGAAATTAGTTAAAATCAAGTGAGTATGGGCAAATGAAAGAGGCCACTACACTGCTGGAGAGAGCGAGAGAGAGAGAAAGAGAAAGAGAGGGCGGGCTAGACTACTCACTAGATTAGAAGCAGCAGACAGCAGGCACTTCATTTTAATCAACTCAGTTGATGGTAGACTGCCAGCTAACTGAATAAAAGAGCAGGAGAGACTAATAGAGACAGAGAGAGAGAGAGAGAGAGAGAGAGAGAGAGAGGTAGCAGCGGATTTAGAGTTAGACGAGCCACAGATTCAGCAGCTGCGTTGCGGCCTGTCACTGTGGCAATTGAATATGCAAATTGGCACTGGCGTCACAGTCAATCCACGCTACGCCACCAAAGCCACCCGGAAACCACTCGAAGTAGCATCCCAAACTCACCCGGAATACCAACCCCAACCCCCAACCCCCAACCCCAACAGAGCCGGAGAGCAGTTGCCACTTTGTCAAACAATGTCTGCAGTTGAGTAGAGAGTAGAGAAAAATTAATAGAATTGTTATGAATATATTTCGCTGCGAGGCGGGCCAGTTTCTTTGCTCTCTCTCTCTCTCTCTCTCTTTTGCTAGCTGTCTCCCTCTTTCGCTTTCATTCCCCACAGGGCACTGCTGTTGCATATGTGCTCGCATCGACTCTCGTATTTGCATTTTAAATTAAAATCTTCCATACTCTTCGTTTGATTTGCGCAAATGTTTGCCCAGAGATTTTTCGATTCGCATTTTGTGTGTAATTATTGCAAATGTAAGAAAGCCGCAGTCAAGGGAGACAGAGAGAGATAGAAAGAGAGAGAGAGAGAGAGAGAGAGAGAGAAAACAGAAATGAAGTGTCCTTGTCCCAGGGAACTCTCCGGTTTCGCCCTCATTGTTGTTGACTGACTTTCTGATGAGAAGCTCGAGATGAAGCTTTGCAATTGCATTAGATTTGTGGCAGAGCAGCTTAGTTAATGAACTCGCATTGTTGGCCGAATATATAGAGACTTGAGTATTTATGGCAGCATGATAGGAACTGAAAGTGAGAGTTTTGCAAATTTGAAATTTAAGAAAATAGTTTACAATTGGTAAAAAAAAGAAGAGCTTAACTTAAAAAATTTGTATTGGATTCTAAGTGTCTTCTTATCCTCCAGGAGAAATGTTCTTGCATATCAAGAGTATATATATATATTTGTATACTTGTTCTATTGGTTCAGTTTATTAAGCATATAAAAAAGAGATAAGACTGTGCTCAGACTATTGTCGCGAGCGAGTTCTAATCACAGTGTGAGTTATTCATGGGATTTCTTTTAATTTTGATTTGGAATTACGTACCGAGGGGTTTCTACGAGCTGAATGTACATATATTGTTTTATTTGATGTTTGAGACCCCTTCATAAAGCCATGGAACTCATGTAACAGTTCCTTTTTGCTTTGTTGCTTTCGCTCTGTTGCAGATACCCCGCATATTTTCGCTGATAAATTCCCGTTTTGACAGTCGAATTAACCTGTCATGTTTTGTTTGTGGGGGGAGATCGCTGAAAATGTTGCATGCTCCGAAATGAACGTGTGGCACGAGAACAACTCGTGAGTCTATGGGAATAGGGGGAACCGAAGGTAAGGGGAGATTAAGGGAAATATCAAAGCGCATTTTACGAATTATGCACTAAACAAAAGTCTCGTGTTTCTCCATTTTGTTTTTTTTTTGCTTTTTCATATTTTCTTTCGTTTATTTCGTGTGTTTTCTTTTGTTCTTTTCGACCAATGTTGACTTGTCACTGGCCTGACATGGTGTCTAGTGCCTCGGGAGATGTGTGGAGCGGGAGGCTGCTGGTTATGGGAAAGAGGAAGAGGGGGGGGGCATGGCTCTTGACATTGCATAAACTGTCATTTAGTTTGTACAACGTGACAGGCAACCATTCATTTTCTGGCCGGGTGCAAGGGGAGAGAATCGAAAAACTGTCTGCCAAGTCAAGAATTGCAGCTGAGACAGAGAGAGAGAGAGAGAGTGAGACAGAGAGGTGTCGCACAAATGAAATGGTCGGAAAAAAAAGGTGAAAACACTCGCAAGAAATGCAACTTGGCTTGCCCCAGGCCCTCAGCCACGCCCCTCCCTCCCTATGCTGCTCAGCTGCAGCCAGTTGGAAAAATGAGATTCTCGCATGACTCACGCACCTGTCGCCCCCTCGTCCTCGTGCTGTGATTTCTTTACGGCCAAGTTAAATGGCTGCATTTTTCAGCCAAAGTGCAGTGCAAATATTTGCTAATGTTCCGCTGCAGTTCGTGCATAATGCCCGCCCCCACCTCAGCCACCTTTTGGCCCCTTCAATACCCCTACGGCTGACATTGATTAAATGCAACGCGTTAAACAAATTCTTGAGGCGTCGCGCAAAGTTGAAGTCGACTCAGATTTGTTATCTGCATCCCCCCACCCCTCAACCCTATATCTGCTATGCGAGTGTGTGTTAGTGTGTGTGTGTATGCTATGCAGGTGTCCATATCCCGTTGAATTTCCCAGCTGCCATGACTTTTTCCATGCATAAATTAGAGCAAACTGTGATCGAGTACGACAGCAATGGGGACGCAGGTTGAAGTTCAGTAAGATAATTACACTGTGCTCTCGGGTTGGAATAAATAATAAAAAAAAAAAGATTGAAATCCATACGACCTTAAACGGAAGCTAATTATGCTGCTAAAATCAAATTTCCGTTCGCAATTCGATACTCGAAAAAACTCATTAAACGTTTAATTAAAAAATCGAAATTGACAGAAAAAAAGTTAAGATTCGATTTCAAAAAGAAATATGTGCAAAGCTAAAAACGATTTACAAGTTTTGAGAAAACTAATCAAAAGTATTTCAACTAATCAATCGATTGCTTAGTTGGCTCCACTTCTGCCCTCTCGCTTCCCTCTCCCCCTGCAGTTTCTCACTCAAAAGGAAACTTGTCAAAGTAATTTTGATTTTGCTGCCGCTGCCGCTGCCGCTGCTGTTGGTCAACTTGTTTTACACCGATTGGGGGAAGAGAGGGAAGGGAAGAAGAAGTAAAGGAAGGAGCTCAGAGGAAGCCCTAAAGTTGCCACTGTGTTGTAAGCAGAACGGGACGTGGACGTGCCACAGATGTGTCTCTGCTCCTGTATCAAATTTCACTTTCAAAATTTACCAACTGCTCAAAACAGTCGACAGTTGGTTACCCTACCCTGCCCTACCCTTCCCCTGCGAGCCCCTTCGCTTGTGCATAGCTTATGCTCATTGATTTCGAGGCATGTTGCAAGTTGTGTTGCTCCCCACTAAGCACTATGTCCAACTGGGATTGCATGTATTGGTCTGACTAACTAACAGACCGACAAACCGATAGACAGTCGAAGAGCGAGAGACAGAGGGAGGGAGGGCGAGAGAGAGAGACAGAGCAAAGCCTTGACATCGAATCGTGGCCAATTGTTGGTTTGCTTTCTTGGCATGTGCGTTCGCTCGTCGTCGACTTGAGTTGGGTTTGTCTCGGTGTTGGATTACAAGAGACTACTACTAGAAAAGGGTCGCTCGCTCTCTCTCTCTCTCTCTCTCTTTCTTTCTTTCTCTCTCTAGGCCAGCTAGAGCCGTTCGAAAGGGTCGAGAACTGGTAGTGGAAATGGAACTGCAACTGATTTATGACAGGTAAATGAAGTGGGTCGTTGACCAAGTCAGTTGCCAAGTTGCCAAGACGCAGCAAAGGATTGGATTACGCAAATGACTAATGATTTCAATGGACAGGCTACCCTGGCGGCAGTCAAATGACTTTTATGAGCTACTCCAGGGATATGCAAGAGTATTATGAGGGGAAATTATGAAAAACAAGGCATAGAAATGAACTAAATTTATTTATTAATTTATGTATTTTATTTAACGTCAACTAAGCCAGTGGACTTGATATTAAAATTAGATTTTTATTTTAAAATTAAATAAAATTAAGATTAAAAATTTTAAAATTAATTAAGATTATACATTTTTAAATTATGGCTGGGGAATATAAAACAAGAATTAACGATCCAGTATTTGCTGCAAAGGATTGGGGAAAACCCAGTAAAACCCAATCAGATCAGACCAGATTCTAGATCAATTGAGAATTTTTTCACAGCTGCAGCAACTCGCAATTTCGAATTTGCATGCCATGACTCACACGGCGTATGCGTAATGTGCACTCCACATACAGCTATTTATAGCGCTCCTAATTGTTTCGATAGACACGCTAATTAAAGCAACTGTGAATCATGCAAACATATAGATATATATATAAAGTACACTGCTCAAAACTCTTAAGTCTCTAACCAAATAAAAACCACATTTGGTTGCGGTTGCTTACAGCCCTCTCTGGCCACTTTCCTGTGCCTTCTTCTTGGGATTTCTTGGGCTTCGTAGCATAGGTGATATGTGTACTTAAGAACTTAAAAACTTAGTAGCGAGTTTTCAGTTTGCCTAAGCAGCTGAAAGTTGCCTGTTGACATTGCGGCTGCATTAAAGTTTTCACTTGAGGTCAACTTACTTGGCCAGCTCAAAGTGTGTAGACAGAGCGCTCAATTTGTAATTTGGCCAACCAACTCTTGATGCTGCCAGTGTGACCAGTTTATATTTGCATTAATGCGTCGACAGCCACACAGAATGGGAATATGCTCAACTTCAGTTTCAGTTTCGGCCAAAAAGTTAGCTGCTTAAAGCTGTTACAGCTGCCTCCTTTTTTTGCATTTAAAGAAATCCCCAAGTTTTCTGTTTTCGTTCCCTTCTGTATGTAAATGATATGAGACGAGAGGCGCAAACGAAGTTCAAACACATTTAAATTAGGCCTGAGCGCATTTTGATGATGATGGAAACTTTTTTGCTCTCCCAATCTCAGTCTCTCTCTCTCTCTCTCTCTATTTCTGTCTTGCTCAGTGTTTAAAACTTTTTGTTGACAACATTTCTGCTTGTTAGTTTCATTGTTGTTGTTGCAGTAACATGTTCCCATCATTATAATGTGTAATGCCTTAGAGCAGTAACTTTTTTTTTTTTTTTTTTTTTGCACAACATTTGGCTGTCGTTGTTGGGGTATTTTTTGTTTGCAGTGTGTTGTTAAAGAGAGAAACAAGAGAAACTTCTTCTTTGAATAAAGTTGTCAAGTCAGCGAATTTTGTGTGTTTTGTAGGTGTCAAGAAGTGTGGGAGTTCTTTGCCAGACATCTGCAGCAACATGCAAATGTATTAAATTAGCCCAGCAATGTGATTTGCATACCAGATTTCGAGTGCAAAAAGCTTTGAACTTTCGTGCTCCAATTACGCTCGCTTGAAAAAAAAAAACTGGGATTAAGTTGGTTAGAGAAAGAGTGCGAAGAGCAAGCTTGAATGTGCTTTAAAGCTTTTTTTTTAATATTTTGAGTATAATGTAGAAAGCTTTAAGCTTCATAACTCAATATACTTGAAGAATACTTCAGGAAACTTTAAAGTAAATCTAAATCTGATTAGTTATAATTTAATTTTCAGCCTTCATTCCAAGCTAAGTCTCGTATAGTATTTTTCTTCAGTTTAATATCTTCTCTGTTTTTGCTGTTGCTTCGCAAATCCTCGAGAGAACTGTAAATCGCTTATAGTTTGCCGTGTCACTGTAAACCACATCAAAAATATATAAAGACAACTGGCAGGGCAACATTTAATACTGTCAAACAGAAATTGGCAGCCCATTCCCCTCTCTCGTTTTTTTTTTTTTTTTGGTTTTGGCCTCCAAGTTGAGTGTAAGCGGCTTTTGCTTATCGCTTGACATTTTTCTGACTTGTGCAACATTTCCTCCCTCTCTCTCTCTCTCTCCCTGTCTCTCTCTGTGTCTGCTCTGTATCTCTGCTCTGCACTTGGGCACATGCAATTTTTATGTGCTGCGAGGCAGCTGTAAAAACCACAACAAAAGGTTGCCAAGATGAGCAGAGCGAGCTTGGCCAGACGTCACAGATACGAATACAGAGATACAGATACAGATACAGATACAACTACAGCCACAGATACAGCTACAGATAAAGCTTCAGCTCGGCACACATGTGATTGGGATTATATGCGAAAGATATGAATAAATCTGCTGTAGTTTTATTTCGTTTCTTTGATGCCAGTTCAATGGTTTCTAATGGCAGAAAGTTCAGTTTTTTTTTTCGGCAATTCGCCTATGGCTGGAAGATTAAGTGGCGTATGGTAGAGGCAGAGAGAAGTAGATGAGATTGATTTAATAGACTGAGAGAGAAACCGACAGAGAGAATAGCTGAGCTAGTTCTTGCCTGGAAATTTGTTTGATAATCGTGTGCTAAGTCGAGTAGAGCTGAGATACTGGCTAAAACTGACTTTGTTTTGTTAGCTTGCTCTCTGTCTCTCTTTTACTCTCTCCTTTGTCGGCTCTCTCTCTCTCTCTTTCTCTAGCGCTTAATCAGTGCTTAAGCAGCAAACTCGGCAACCTTTCCGCACTTGCGCTCACTTGAACTTAATTTGTTGAGTGGTTTGAGCTGGCTCCACTTACTTACCCTGCATCCTCCTCCTCCGCCTCCTCCTCCTGTGGCTATACGCGTCATAAATGGGGAAAACTCTAGCCTAGGCTGGCAATAAAAACGCACTTGCCTCAGCCGCCGGCGGCAGCACCACATGCTGCTTCCCCCTGCTCCTGGCGCTGCTCTCGACTGGTTACCACTTCCGGCGGCAAAAGCAGTTCCTGCCACAGGTAACCAAAGGCAACCCCGAAAACGTCTGGCCTAGAGGGGGGAGAGAGAGAGAGAGAGAGAGGGAGAGGGGGAGAGTTGCCACGAGAGTTTGCCAGAGCGTTGCCAGCGTCTGGGAGCAACATATGCAAATTTAATATTTTTATTAAAAAAGTTTTTTTTTGGACCGCACAAAGAAGCAGCACAAGGCAGACGACGATGCGGCACTTCAGACGTGTGTGCGGTAAAGGGATGTGGCTAAAGGGAGAGAGAGAGAGAGAGAGAGAGAGAGAGAGTGAGAGAGAACTCCAGTTTGAGCGGGTGAGGCACAAGTGGATTGCTTACTGACTGTGTACTGTGTGTGTGTCGCTGTTTTGATAGGGAAGCGAATTAAGTGCCGCGGTTCGAGCATGTTTTTTAAAACCCTTCATATCCTACCAGACCCCCTAGGCCCCTACCCCTTCCACATCTCTCTCGCTCTCTCTCTCTTAAACTTACAAAAAAAAAAAAAACAAGTTTTTTTACGCGCTGCTTCGATGGCTTTACCCTTTCCCAGCTGTGCGCTTTGTTATTGTTGCCCCTGTTTGTTTTGTTAGCCAGTTTACAGTTCTTTTGTTGTGAGTTCCTGCTTCGGCTCTCTCTCTCTATATATATATATATATATGTCTCTCTACGTATCTGCTTCGCCATGGGAGTTGGCTAAAGTTACCGCTCGAAGGCAGCCGCCTTTAAGCCCTTTCTGAAGTTACCGATTGGTTAATGCATCGATAAATTAGAATAGACCAGAGTACAACCTTATAATCCAATGTCTTAGGGCTGTTCGCATACTTTGAAGCTCTCGTTTCTTTCGGAATTATCTATGAGATGGCAGAGAGTTCAGTCTCCACGCTTTACCCCATCGAAAACTCATTCCATTACACTCGCCAACCCTTTCCCCCTTCCCTCGCATGTCTGTCCCCTTGCGTGTCAGTCAGTCTTAGGCGCTAACCCTTAACCCTCCCCCCCGAACAAGAGCCTAATTCATTATTAATTTCAAATTGAATTTACATTTACATTACAATTTCAATTTGTCTCTCTACACGAAATTGATTGAAAAATATTTTGTAAATTGTGAACAAAAGTTTCACCGAAACAGTGAGCAAAGTGTGGGACTGGGATTGGGATTGGGATTGGATCGGGAAGACCTTCATCAACGTTTAAGGTAATGACAACAGAAATGGCCCATAACAATAATGAGAATCTCTCAAGCTTTTCCGCTTTCGTGCTCTTTGGCATGAGCCATAAATAAAACAAACGACACGATAACCACAAATTCCATTAAAAATCCCATTCCCATTCCCAGTCCAGGTTCATTGCTTTATTATGATGTGCCAGGAGGGCAGGCAGATAAACCCGAATACCCAAATACCCTAAGCAGAATAGTGCGAGTAGTTCCGAAATTATGTCACAGCAATTCTCCCACTCCCACTTTTCTCTCTGTCTCTCTCTTTACCCCTTGTTTGCCCACTCACCTGTCTGACCTAAGCTCTGCTAACCTGAGCATGCTATCCCTAACCATGGCATCCCATCCCATGGATTGCCCTGCCCTGCCCTGCCCAGTCATTCCTTTCTATTCCATTTCGTCCCTCAGCGGGGGGCATCCGTTCCATTTGACCTTTGCTTTTGAATAAAGTGTTGAAAAAATAAGCAAAAAGTCGCAAACAAACACGGAGTGTTTCCCTCTCTCTCTCTCTCTCTCTCTTTCTCTTTCGCCTGCTCACTCTTGTGGCCTTTCTTTATTTTTGTGTTTCTGTTCCCCGCTGTGTCGTTTTGCCACATTTCCGCTCGTTCCTTCGTCTCTCTCTCTCTCTCTCTCTCTCTCTTTCACTCTCTGGCTCGCTCTTTTCCGGCTTTCTCGTGCATAAATAAATTTTCGCATGTTGGCGGCACATTTGACTGCCTGACTTCATGTCGCACTACGCAGCCCTCTCCCTCTCTCACTCGTTTTCTTTCTCTCTCTCTCTCTTTTGGCATTTCCCTTTTCCTTTTTGTCATGTTATAATAATGTTTTTCGGACGTAATTACACTTTGCGCTTTGAGCATGTTTTTGGGTTTAAACTGTGTCACCGGCTCGTTAGTTCCCTTTTTGTGTAGCTTAGTGTAATGGAGTTCCGCTTGGGGGCGTGCCAGCTGCTCAATGTCAGCGTTGATTGATTGAAATGGTCCCAAGCAGGGTTATTTTTTTGCGCATTTACCTTTAAATCAGGCATAATGAGGCAATATCATAATGGAAATTCGACACGAACTAATCGCTAATCCTTCACTCTTTCTCTTTCTCTCTCTCTTTGCAGGTATGTTTACACGATCATAAGTACATACTGAGGTAGTGAGTACATATACATATATATAATATATTTATGAATACAATTTGGGCTCCCTTTGCGAACTCTGCTAAGCAGCTTTGTTTGCTGCATTTTTCGACAAATTCTTACCCAGCTTGGGCCTGGCCACGCCCACATATCTCTCGCTGGAATTCAGACATTTATCAGGCTGTGCAAAAACCTCAACTAGCCAGCTGCTTGCACAGGTCAAGTATGTCGAGCGTAGTCCCCCCCCTTGGCCTAGACACATTATCAGTCCGGGGCCAAGGGGGGATCGACCCACAGATGCCGCTCGAGCGGAACCGATGGAACAGAAGGCTGCAGCACATAAAAAGGAGAAATGTCTTTCTTGGTTGCAATTGCCGCGTTACGCTTCAAGTGGCAAGTGGTCTCGGTCTCTCTCTCTCTCTCTCACTGTGCAACCTCTAGCTGCCACATGAACTTGCAACTTTTGGCAAATGAGTTGCCCTCTGTGCTCCCACTCCAGCTACTCTCCTGCCCCAGGCATGACAGTTTGATGCAGTTTGATGGCCAACGAAGCGTCACAAGCGACCAAGCGACCAAACAGGCCAAATGTAATTATCGAGCTGAGCAACAAGAACAACTGGCAACAACGAGTGTGGTAACAAGTGGCGCGTCTCTTGTTGCAAGCATTTAACTGGGCATTGTGGGGTTAATAAAGCGAACAACTGTTGCTGCAGCACAACACATAAATTCGAACACTTGGCCAACGACTAAAGACCCAACTAAATAAGTTGTTTGCCAGCGTTTCTATGACTCTGTGGGTGTATAGGGGTGTGTGTGGCAGGGGGTGCACATAAATTTCGCTTTTATTTCGCTTTGGACTTGCCTTAATGCAATAATAACGCATATTTTATAGACACAAAGTTTGCGCAACAACTCAACAGCTGCGACTCGCTGCCGCTCTCTCTGTCTCTCTCTCTCTCTCTCTTTCTTTCTCTGTGTGTGTGTATTAATTTCACACATTTACACAGCACTTTTGTGTCTCATTTTTCTTGAAAGCAAAAACTTTCCCCTCTCCCCACACACACACACGTTGCGAGGACGAAAAGAATGAGGCAACAAAGCAGAAAGTGGGAGTAAAAGAGGCCGCATCAAGTATACGACACGTAGGCCGCAGGACAACAACTTTTGCACGTACGTTGACTTGTTGCGAGTGTGTGTGTGTGTGTGTGTGTGTGTGTGCCTTGATAAGAGTCATTTAGTGGGTGTGTGTGTGTGTGTGCTTGTGATGTGCGTAGTAAATTGAAATAAATCTTGACAAGTGCGCACATTGCTTGAAGAGGGCCAAAACGAGTTTCTGCCAAATTAATAACTAGGCAGCTTTGCCTAGAAGTTGCCCCCTGCCCCTTGGCTAGATTAATTATGCCTCGCAGCAGAAGGGTCAGAGGGTGGCTTAGGCTCCTACTCCAGCTCCAGCTCCTGCTCCTTCTCCTCCTCCGCGCCTGATAAATGTGCACGAAAATTGCTTTCTTTCTGCCTGGCCAAGAGAAAGTGGCTTAATAATTTAAAAACAAATGAAAGACAACAGACAGACGGACAGACAGGCAGACAGGCAAACAGACAGACAGACAGACAGACAGACAGACAGACAGACAGACAGACAGACAGACAGACAGACAGACAAACATGGGCAACAAAGAGGAAGCTATTCATTTGCCTAAAGAGCCTGTCGCACGAGTCGAGTCATTTGCTGATAAGATACAAGTCGAGGGAGACGGTTTTATTAGCGGGCATAGCTGCCTAATAAAGACAGTTCTATAATCATAGAAATTCCTCGTACTTTTATCACAAAACCTACCCATACAAAGTCCCTAGAATTATTATTTAAATTATATTGTAATTCCATGAAATAATTCAAATGCGCAGGTAGCTGCAAATTGCAATTTGCTGGCAAAAATAGCAAAATCAAATGTAAATTAAGTCGTAACACTTACCAAACCCCTCTCCCCATCTCCCTCTCTCTCTCTCCTTTCTCTCCCTCTGTATCTTTCATTCCCCCTCAACCGTTCGTGCTGCCATAAAAAGCAAAATTGTATTTACCTGTCTGTTTGATGAATCAAAACCAAATCAGATGCTGTGCAAAGGCGACGCTTCATTTAAATGGGCACACAACTAATTAAAATTCAAGTGCGACCTAGAGAGAGAGAGGAGGGAGGGGGAGTGGTTTGTTTTGCCTCCTTACGTGACGTCACGCTTGCGAAGCTGTGATAAATATGAGAGGAGAATGGCAAAATAAGAGCAAGGGCGCAAACCAATGATTACTCACAGCCAGAGCTGCAAATCAGCAGCTTCATTTCTCCCCCCTCCCCTCTGTCGAGGCTAATTAAATGACAGCAAATGGTAAGAGAGTTGATAGAGAGAGGGGGACGGGGGCAAGAGATGTCTCCGAGGGAGGCAAAATTAACCTTTAATTTTTGATAAACAAGCACAGCGAGCACACTCTAAAAATATGCAAACGGAATGAATGCAAATGAAGTGGAGCTCCAGCTGGGCGCCAGACAGTGCTGCCACAAGCAGGAGGGAAGGGAAGGGAAGGGAGCAGGACCTGCACAGCAGGTGCCGGCCATGAGGGAATACGAACAACAACCAAAAAAAAAAAAAAAAAACAACACACACACAACTGCCACGCAGTTTCCGGTGTGCTCGCTCGACAGGCGTTTACATAATTTCAATATGGCGGCCATTTCAGCGTAGGCAGCGCGTGGCCAGCAGACGAAACGGCCACTTAAAGGACATGCCGGCGGGACCAGCCTCCCCCGCACTCCCCTCCCCCTCCCCCTCCCCCCTTTCCCCAGCCGACTCCTGTTTTTCATTGTGCCGGGGCAGAGAAAGAGAGAGAGAGAGAGAGATGTGAAAAACGGAACAATATAAAAATTTGTGTTTATGTTTTACTTTATTTTCTTTCATTTTCATTTTTATTATTTGCTGTTGTTGTCAAGGGAATGGGGAAGGGGGAAGGGCGGGGTCGTCTGCCCACTTTTGACACTTATTTCTGACAGCTTAAGGACATTTGAGGGTCATGCACTTTACAGGCAAATTTCAAAATTGTTTGCATGTCTCTGAGATTTGCGGCAGTTTATTATGTGAATGCCAGTGTGTATATAGACTTTTAGGCATGACTGTTGCTAACCCAAACCACATTCATGTTGAAGTATAAACATATTTATAAGGCAGGGGGGAGGAGGGCCTGCCTACTGAAGACTTTATTGAAGCTCTGCTTAGCAACTGCTGCTGCTGCTGCTGGCTGTAATTAAATTAAATTATGGTTTCCAGCGGGGTCTGCCTCCCCCTCCACGCCCCCTTTTGGCTGCTTTGTCGCATTCGAATTTAGTGCTGCTCTTAAGTGACGGTAATAAGATATTTTCTATGCTGCTGGGCAGCGACATGTGTGCGACACAAGCAGTTTGCATAATTTCAAAGGCCTAAAAAGCAACTATAAGTTTCTGCCCGGGGATTACTCGATATCCCAAGGACTCGTCTCGATGTGTGTGTGTGTGTGTGTGTGTGTGTGGAGTGTTAAGCTGGCCACAAAAAGGGTTTCATGACGAGCCCTACAGCATATAACGAGGTAACAGCTGTCGCCTGGAGGAAGGGTAGAAGGCAACAAGCAGCTGCCCCTCATTAGAACAAGCCAAGTTGGCAATGGGAAATTCCTCTCATTTTCCGCACAGCGTACTGCAGCTGGCTGTGAATTAAAGTACTAGAAATTCTTAAAGAAAAAATTCAATTTAATAATGCTTCAACTGAGTTCACTCAACCTGACTGAATCACAGCGGATTGTGCAGTTGGCATGGATCGATTTACAATTGCCCCAACCCATCATAGTCTGTGTCTGTGTGGTAATCAGCGCTATCAAAAGCAAAGCACGTTTAAGCTTAGCGAACAAGAACTAACTGCAAAAGGTAAGGGAGACAGAAGGAGGGGAAGGAGAGGGACAGAGATGAACGTAGCAGCACGTGGCCAGCAAAACGAAAGAAGAATGCGGGCCAGACGTGTTAAGCGCCTTAAAGTATGCAACGACAGAGCGAACAAGTCCAAGTCCGAGACACATGTGTCATTAGCACAGCAGAAAATGGACAAAAAACAACAGAAACAAGGGCAGAGAGAGAGAGCGAGAGAGCGAGAGAGAGAGAAAGAGAGAGGGGGATAGTGGGGAGGCAGAGCCCGTCCACTTGATGGACAATTGAGCTGGCAACTGCCTGAGTGGGGCGTGCCGGCATACACAAAAAGTGAGTGTGCCAAGGTGAGAAATAAATGACTCCCATTCTGCCTCTCTCTCTCTCTCTCTCTGTCGCTCTCTCGCTCACTCGTCTATCTGCCACAGAAGCCATAATCATAGCGCTTATCGTTAGTTGTGTGTGTGTGTGTGTTGTGTTTTATTCTGTCTGGCCCCGAACTTCATAAAGGTGTCTCCCCAGAGAAGTGTCCTCCACTTGAATTGCGAGTGTCCACTCTCGCTGTCTCGCTCTCTCTCTCTCTCTCTCACTCTACGCCTCTCTGTCCCACTTAATTGTGCTATGGGGAACGGTTAGCAGCCACATTGACATTGTTTGTGTCTCTCTCCCCTCCCTCTACGCCTTCAGCAACTGTAAAGCATTTGCATTTGCTCGACTTTTGAGCCAAGAAATTTTCTTTCTTTCATGTTTGTACATTATTCTCAAGCTGCTCAAGCTTGGACAGCAAGAACCATAACTTTCAGTAGTGACTGTGCACAGCTTAATTGCTTGTTCAAGTTGCCAAGAAAATCTCGAAAACACAATGGAAACACACAAATTGCTAAACATCTGAGCAACAAGAGAGACAGGGAGAGAGAGAGAAAAAAATATTATATATAATAAATTGCGTGCTTAAAGTCTGCAAAGAAATTCGCATGTCTGAGAATCAAATAAAAATGTTTACTTTAACAAATTTTCACAAATCAAAAAACGACAAAATTCTCTCCCACTTTGCTCGTCTCCAAGCCGAAAATCATTTGTCAAATTTATAAATTAATATATTTATTTAATAACGATATATATATATTTCAACAGCCCACCCGCTCCCTGCTCCCCTTGCCCAGCTGTTGCTGGCATTGCAAATCGAGCTGGGAGAGCGCGCGCGTATCGATTAATTGATTGATGAACATGCTATGAATAGCAGATGAAGGTGATGTTATTATACATAACATATGAAGCGATAAGCAATACACACACGCACACACATGCAGTGCCAGAGCTATAGCTATATAAAAATCCAAGCTTTAGCCGCGCCAACTGTGAGCTCTGCAACGTGCTAGGCACGTGAATGCTGAGTAGCAGGAAAAAAAAAAAAAAAAAAAACAAGAAGTGGAAGAGGAATTGCTGTGCATGGCAAGAGAGAGAGAGAGAGGAAAGGGCGTGGTTCGGGGTCGGGGGCGGAGGTAGAACGGCATGAAAAATTGTTTGTATTGCATATTTTTAGGGGCCGACGCGATGGAAGCGCCGAAGCGTGAAACATGTTATCGAAGCGCTTTTAATGGAATTAATGCACAGAAAAAGCAGCAGGGCAGACGCCATCACAAAAACACACACACACACACACACACACACACAAATGTGCACACACCCCTTACACCCCTCACGCCCCTTACATGCAGCCTCACAAGGAATGCAAAATGAATTACACAAAACAGAGAGAGAAAAAACTCTGCCATAGCTGGATTTAAGTTGCGAAAAACTCTCTCTCTCTCTCTCTCTCAGCTCTCTCTTTAAGAGAATGTGTTGCGAATTCATAAATTTCCTTTAATTTGCCATTAATTAAAAAGCAACAGTGGCAGCTGCCAACGCCATACGCTCAGAGCAGAGTTAAGAATCAGGGCACTTCTGTATTATGCTGCGTTGATACCCTTTCTTAGTTGTTTTTAATTACATTAAACGTGCGACAGCTGTAGAAGGAGTTGGGGGGTAAAAATCAACAAAAAACTACAATCGAGTTATGAGTGTGCCCGTGTGTGTGTGTGTGTGTGTGGGTGTGCGTAATTAGCCGAAAACATATTACTTTAATGACTGGGACATGCAGCTAGCCAAGATTTAATTATGAGGCAACAGCAAGCGGCCAAGCGGCCAAATTGAATTCAGCTACAACAGTAGCAGCAGCAGCAGCTGAACCCTCACAGAGTTGGCCTTTGACCCGGCAGCAGCCAACTCTCCGCTCTGGAAGTGCCCGAAATTGACCATTAAAATCGTTTATGCATTTTGTGTGTGCTTGCTTGTTGCTGCTCTAATTGGTTTCCCACACCACCCACGCTCTCTCTCTCTCGCGTCTATCGCTCTTCCCTACTCGATCTCTCTCTTTCTCTCTCTGTGCGTGTTACTTGTCTTGGGGGAAGTCTCCTGCAGTGGCCATCATAAAATATTATTATTAGAAATTAAATTTTTATGCGTACTAGTTCACCTAGCAGCGCTTTTATTGCGCACTTCACGGCGATTGCCTCAGTCAAATTTGCCAAATGCTCGCAAAGAAGTCATCAATTTTAATGGCCAAGTTAAGAGCTGGACAAGTAGACGGCCATTGCCACCAGACACTGCACTACACGGCACTACACTGCACTGATTAAAGCAATACTTTAAAATAAATATTCCACGAGGCAAGGCAAGACGAGTACAGCCGAAACTGGAAGCTCTCCAAGGACAGACGTAGATAAACAGTGAGAGACCGCAAAATGCAAGCCGCACACACAGACACACACACACACACACACACTCACAGACACGTACAAAGACACGCACGCATGACCACACGCACACCCTCACATGAGGGAGCTGAGAATGTGTCTCTGGCAGGCAGTTGACGCTGAATTATGCGGGCTGTGAACAGAGCAGGAGGGACTTTTGGGGTTGAGGAAATCAACTATAGTGGGACATGGTCCAAGCAAGCTCTAAA
Organism: Zaprionus tsacasi; assembly: GCA_018904105.1. Taxonomy (NCBI): domain Eukaryota; kingdom Metazoa; phylum Arthropoda; class Insecta; order Diptera; family Drosophilidae; genus Zaprionus; species Zaprionus tsacasi. The sequence goes on along the minus strand of JAEIFR010000262.1, from coordinate 2,485,495 downwards.
CACTCACACATACACGTAGGCGAGCGCTAAATGACACACAAATTCAATGTCAAAGCGTTGGCGCACAAAAGTATGCTACGTTTTTTGATGGGAGGAAACGGAAAGGGACAAGGGCAGGGACACACAGCGTCGGACAGTGCTGCTACTGGGCAGCTCCAATGGTGATGATGACAATGATGATGGCAGCAGCCAGACCCGCTCACACACACACACACACACCCAGACACCAGAGCACACAACTAAATGTGGAAAAGTTTGATTTGCAGCCACAGAGCAAGGAGACGAAGGAAATGGTCGACATGGTAAAAAGATGTTGAAAATATATGAGCAAGCCAAGCAAAAAGTTCCTTTCTCTATCCTTTTTTTTTTTCTTGCTACCCTACTTGTGCAGGAAACGGAAATAGAATTATAAAAGCCAAGCTAAAGACGTTTACACACCATAGAAAAAGCGAGTGGCAGAAGGAGAGCTGAGAAAGGATGGGCAGGACGCAAAGGGAGAGGGAAGCAGACACACACACACGAGGCAGATAAGAAAACTGTTTGCCAAAGGCTTAAGGCGGGCAAACCCCACTGCCATTCATTCTTCACCTAACCCTCTGCCCTGCCCCTGCCCCGTCCCTTGCCTAAGCGGATGAGGAAAACTTTTTGCCAAGTTCGTAGGGGCACAAATTTATGAACAGACAACCACAAAACTGTGTGTAGTGGTTGGCAGAGGGCGTATTCCAAGGGGTGGTGGGGGGAGGTATGGGTTGAATCAAAAATGAAGTGCGATTTATGGTCATACAAATCAAAGTTTGGTGCTTGAGTTGATTGCTAACAATCTTTTGTATGACAGACTCGCTTCGAGTGCCAACCCAAATGGGCGGCGGTTGGGCTGCGGAAGGGCGTGTCCATAATATTTGACACTCGCCTGGCTGACTGCAGGTGTAGCCAGAGAGAGAGAGAGAAAGAGATTTGTGGCACAAATTAGTAGAAATGTGGAAAAATGAGGTGATAAATTCAGCAAAGTGCGAGCAAAACTTTCGAATTGAATGGAAAGTGGGCAGGGGTAGGGAGGGAGACTTGAGCTGAAGTGAGCTAAAATGCGACCAAATGGGATTTATGAACAATTATATAAAAGCTGTGGCGAAATGTTCCTCCCCATCCACATAATGTTGAGCTGAGAGAGATTTGTGTGGTCCCCCGAAAACTTTTGCTGACCCCATCCCCTCGGGGAGCAGCCGTTCCACACCTTGCCCAGTCGGTGCGATAATGTGAGAATCCTCATTGAATGAGTTGAGGAATGGCCTGAGCTGGAATAAGTGGAATGCTGTGCTCTCATGCATTCATTGAGTCACTAATTTGACTATTGTCAGTCATCTCCAAAGGGATGTCGATAGATCAGAATGAGCAGGTGAAGTGTGCGAAGGGAGGCGCAAATTAAATTACCAAAAATAAAACCGAAAGGGGAAATAAAAATAAAACTTAAATGGAAATCAATGTGCAATTTAATACACATTCTTCAGCATTCTATCTACCCCTTGCTCTTAGGCATATAATTCTGGGTTGCAAATATATACAACTTTACATATGCGTCAAACTGAACGAATCTATTGCTCTGTTACACGTGAATCTTCAACCCAACCCAACCTTCTGCCCTTGGCAGCCATTTAAGTTCAATTCTCGATCTAACCCTTTGCCAGCAGTCAAACAAAGGTTGCGACTAGTTTCAACGATAGCCCGCATTACCTTGGCCCAGACACCGCATGGCTTCCCTCCTGCTTCTGCTCCTGGCCCAGTTCCTGCTCTTGCTCTTGTGGGGTGGGGGGGGTGGTGCAGCCAAGCAAGTCGGGCGACGCATTTGGCACGGCTAATTCAGCACAACATACGACGCATTACGGTGCCAGAGTGGGGAGTGGGGCGACGCTGGGCAGGATTTGCTAGTTGAGAAATTGAATATTTCACATGTCTGTTTGAATTTTATAAGCACTGAAGGCAGCAGAAGCAGCAGCAGCAGCAGCGAACGGAAAAGGAAGTGTACCAGGCAAAGAAAGAAGAAGAAAACGTATAAAAAACAAAAAAAAAAGAAGAAATGCAGGAGGAAAAAATTGCCAGTAGAAGCAGATCCGAAAAACCTAACCAGCAAACCAAATAGAAAAATTGAAAAATAGAAAAAAAAAACACACAGAGAAAATAAATTGAGAGAAGCTGCTGTTTCCATGTGAGAGTATGGGAGAATGGGTGGGGGGAAGAGGGAAAAGCGGAAAACGAGAAACGAGACGCGTGGAGCGTGGAACGACTGGGCGCCTAATCTAATATGCCACAGTGCAGGAAATTTGTGGACAGGGCCAAAGGAAGACACTGGCAAAAGGAATGGACAGACTGACAGACAGACAGACAAGCAGGCAGGCAGGCAGGCAGGCAGACAGACAAAGCGACAGACAGACAGATGGAGGGGCAAAAGGAAAGACAGATAGTCCAGACGAAACTGATTGTCGGTTATGGCACAAGTTGAGTCTTGGCTCAAGCCGGACAAGTTAGTTTTCAGAGCTGAGACCCTCTGACAAACGTGCGAAATAAATGATATCTTATCGGGCACACTCACACACACGCAGTGAAACCGCACTAAATGGAGCGTAAATTTCAAATTATGTTATAGGCTTTTAGGCCGATAAGTAAATTGTATTTTTTCATGCATTTCAAGCAACACACGTGTGTGTGTGTGAAGTCCAAACTATTTCTTGTAATATTTATGCGGGATTTACAAGCATAAAAGTTGCACAGACTCTTATCTGATCGATTTGTCTGAGCCTTGGCTTTCATTGGATAAACCTCACACCAATACAGATAGTATATACATATATATATGCATATTTGCTTATGCTATTTACATAGGCAAATTGCAGGAAAATAACTGACCGAAAGAGTTCTTAGCAAACGATTAAAGTCGCAATCAAACAAACTACGAGAATCAACTCTCGATTCTTCAGCTTACACTCTCTTCTGCTGCCTCCTCATCCAGCCAGTCTTTGGCCCCGAAATCAAAACACATATTTGCTTTGCATAATTTGTGGGCACAAACAACAAACGCAAACGGCGTCGTGCCCATAAATAAATCAATGCTAAAATATAAACAAATTGCAAAGTGAAAAGAGAGAAAAAGTGGAAATGCGAAAAGAAAATGCAGAGGGAAAATGTGTTAAACCATAATGTAAACATTTGAGTTTACAAGCCAAAAAGAGGGAGGCGAATATATATTTATAGCCTACTTAAAGGCTTACGAGAACGAGAGACCACAACGCTCTTAAGGCCACTTTAATTTCCAATTTTCCATTTTCAATTTGCATTGCTAACACTGGCTAACACGGGCTAACATTGGCTAACACTGGTTGCCATGCAAATTGAATCATTTCTGTTCATTTCAACGGCAGCTGGCGATTTCTATGGCAACCCACACCCACACACGCACACTCACACTCACACTCACACACATAAAGAAGCAGCATGAAGAATGAAAAAAGAAACAGCAACAGAAAGAAACGTTGTATGTCTGCAAGGTGTTCAGGGTGCTCAGCAAAAAGTGTCGTTCTTTTGAATTTATGATACTAAGCACACAACACCCCGCTCCGTTGCAGAGCGCCTTGAATAGCCGCCTTATTCATATGGTTGCCGACTGACCTCCGACCCCTCGACACCATACACTCATTTGAAAAGCTCCGTGTATGTGTGTGTGTGTGTGCGAGAGCTGGAGACCTTCTCAACTATTCCCTTTTGCCCTTTGTGCTGCACTTTTGCAGCCTCGCTTAACATGGAAATTAATTTGGAAACTCTTGTATTCCTTACAGATCTCTCGATCCAGGAGCATGAGAATAAAAATGTAGTCCTACCCTGCCCGGTGAATGAGGATAAGTGCGGGAAACTGCACTCGCTGAACTGGTTCAAGGGCGATGATCGTATCGCTGCCATGCTGCTGGGCGATAGTAATGTGACGAGCGTGAACGATGAATTTAAGAATAGGTAAGTGAGAGCTGGAGAATAATTGAATATATTAACCTAACAATAAATTTGTTATATTTCGAATTCCTGCTTAAAGAGTAACTGTTGAGCAGAATCCGTACAGATTAATTATTAAGGACTTGAGAATATCTGATGAGGATATCTATCTATGTGATACAACATTTTTTATACCAGAAGAAACGTGTGATAACTTCAATGGCTATCGTGTCGAACTGACAGTCTTAGGTAAGTTACCCAATCGAAGCCACAACGACTCAACTCTTTTTGCATGTCATAAGCATTGAAAAAATACAAGAAACAATTTCAATAATAATCGCTTTACAACTTCTTATAATTTGCGCTTATTTCTTTCAGATTTTTAAACTTTTTTATTTCATGTATCATGTAAAATCTTTTCGTATTTCGTTTGCTTCAATAAAATACTAACCGCTAAACTAACTACTAAAAAAAAGAACGCAACTAATATTATAATGAGGAATTTCCTCTGTGCATGGCGAACATATGAAAGCTCTACGAGGATGGTGCATGATTTGATGGGGATCGAGATTCGCAATGAGTTCATTTGTTTTGCTTACTGTGTTTGTCCCGAAAACAAAACGCAATTTATTTGAATAATTTCAAATCGAACGGGAAATGCAATCGATGGATAGCTGAACATTTGGCTCTGGCTTTATTTAAATTCAACTTTTAATCGTTCACGCTGGGCATCAAAAGAACTGCCTGCACCTGTGCCAGATTCTATTCAACACTTTAGATTTAGATTGGAAAATCTCAATGGAAATCGCGATTGCAATTTGGCTCTTAACTCTCTTACAGCAATTTACAATTCAAAAGCCAAAAAACTCGTTGATCTAACTGCCGAATCGATTGCATTTTCACGTTGATTCTATTTCGTTTGCAAATGAATGAAAATCTATATAAATATTTTTGAATGCCTTTTGCTGCCTGCCTTTACACGCCTTACATACTGTACCCTATATATGTACATATATATAAATTCATAACTGTAAAACTACAACAACAACAACCGCTCAAATTTATATCTCTACATGTATATCGTTCTATATATCAAAGTGCTCTACTCTTTTATCATAACATTTGAACGTGTCAAAACTCATGCAAATATTTTCTCTTAACTGATTGTCCCACAAAAAAACCCTCAAAAAAAAAAAAAAAAAAAAAAAACAATTTGAAAAACGCTCGTCCACATCGACATGGAAATTCTCTATAACATATATACATATATATATGCATTGCTATCAAAAACTCAAACAACAATTCGTTCCACCAAAACTAAAAAAAAAACTTACCAAAAAAATACGTGAAAACCCAAACTAAAACCAAAAAAAAACATGACATGAAACGAAACTAAATCAAACACTATGCCACGCCTCTTCTGTTCACCATCGCCTACTTCCCCCCACACTAACACACACACACACACACACACCTCACGTCACCCGCAAAACGTGTGCACTCACCAACAAAATTGTTTCTCTATACGTATCGAACTGTGTTCCTTACCAAAAAACAACTCCTAAAACTGAAAACTAAACCCATAACCTGATGTGAAACGCAACCTAAAAACAATTTAAACTCCAAAAAACGCTTTAAATTAAATTTGATTTCGAAAAAATGCAAAAAATAAAAAAAAAAACAATCAAACGAAAAAACCAAATATGGTAACCAAAAAACAAACAACAAAACGTTTTTGGCCATGAATAAAAACTGCGCAAACGAAACGTAGAAAACCTTGGTAAATTTAAATTCTTAAATAAAAAACCTGTTTTTATAAACTTTATTTCTAATTTTCCATTTAGTTGAATGACTGAGTTTAGCTATAATTTTCCAGAATGAGAATGATGTGATGTTGATTTAACTTATGAAATTATGTTCAATTATTATGTGAACTTAACATTTTCATTTCTGAATCTTTTATCACATATTTTTCAAGGTCACAAGTTCACTTGCGGTTTATGTAGATCTCTTGAGTTTTAAGGGAAAGTTTTCTTTAGTTGATTAGAGTAAACTTGTGACCGATCAGACTCATTCAACTCTCATTTAATTCGCCTCATTTACTTCTTAATTTTGCTTACTTTTCTTTTTATTTTATTATTCCTATTGCTTTTGATCATTTATTTTTTATCTTTACTTATATTATCGATTTTTAAATTTAATATTTTACATACAATGCAAAATCAAATATGATTTATTAAAACACAACAAATTCAACATTTTTACCTCCCAAAAAAAATTGTAAAAATGCCAAAATATATATGAACAAAATTGAACTACGCTCACACACACACACACCAACATGTACAACTGAACTCTCACAACATGTACACATACATACACACACACACACACACACACCTAATGAAATGTCGTTGGAAATTGGAACGGATGTGCAGTGCCACCCACAGAGGTTGTGATTTTGGACGAAAAGGGCGACCGCATCGAAAATGGCAGCATCGTGGGACCGATGCAGGAGCGTCAGACCCTCAAGGCAACCTGCACGGTGAAGAACACACGCCCCCAACCGGATGTGGGCTGGTGGCGCGGCACCAAGCGCCTGGCAACATGTGAGTATTACTTAGAGTGGGCAAAGGCAAAAGGTGGGCGAACGCATAAAGGTTTCTGCGTGCGGCAGTCATAAAAACTGGCGAAGCGTGTTTATTGATTCCCCGAAAGCGAGTTAGAGCTCAGCGGCTAGTGAAGGGAATTAGAGGTACTACCAGACAGGGAGGTGGGGGGCTGGCTATGTGGCTAAGCAGCCAATTTGATGCATAAGCCCAAGTTACGCGGGAAGGGGCGAACGAATTTACGATGCGCCACAAAGTTTACGCAGTGACTGACGAGAGAGCCGGGCCATAAAGCCACGTCCTGGTCCTGGTCCCAGTCCTGGTCCAGGTCCCGGAAAGGATTTTGGGCTGCTTATCAGTGTGTCAGTTTTTGCGCTCACCATAGGCAAATGGCCAAGCGCGCCCACAGCAGACCATAAAATGTTATGCGCTTTTATTGTAAGGCATAAAAATAAACTTAGAGGCGATTTTCATTAAATTTTTAAGAGCCACCCCAACTGAAGCCCCCCACTCCCCCATTCCCTGACGAAACCCCTCACCGCAGCGCGTGGCCAAATTAATTGATTTCTATTCCGCAAAGCCAAAGCGTCCATTACATTAGCCAAAAAAAAAAAAAAAAAATTTAAACCAAGTACAGGAAATATTTCAGAAATATTCTGCTTTACCTTTTCGCTGCGTGGCCTTGGAAGGCACTTAAAGTGATTTTTTATACCCGGAAAATCCCTACAATTTACAGCGGAAAAGCTACAAGGCGCCAACAACATTTACTTTATTTTCGGTTGTGCATTCCTCACCACCCCTGCTCCTTGTTTTTTTTTTTCTGTTGGGGCATTTCCGTTTCCCTCTAATTGGCCTCGGTCTGTGGCTGGCCAACCCTTTTTTCTTTTGCCTACCCCGTTTTTTTCTTCCTGTCTGGGTCTGAAATTTCTGATGCCATGCGAAATTTTGTTTATTTTGTCTTAAAAGCATTTGCCTATCATAATTGCTAGCAATTAGATGGGGTAGTACCTGAGAAATATAACAAAACACAATAAAAATATTAAAAAATATTTGTATACGAAAAAAATCCTTATAAACTTTTTAATAACTCCTTATTTATGCTCTTTACTTCGCACAGATTCGCCCACTCATGACTTGAACGACGGTCTGTTTACGTCCACCCTGGAACTGGATTGGCAATTGTCGCGTGAGGATCTCGCATCGGATATTGAATGTCGTGTCGAATCGGCGGCTATTAAGAATGCAATTGTTACCAAATTTAGTGTCGATTTGCAAGGTGAGTCATCGTTACAGTAAATGGTCTCTATGACTCAACGACCCTGGGTCATAAAACGCAGTCAGTTATGGATAGATTGGGCCGGAATTACGACTTAGTATTTACGTAGGTGTGCTTAGTTATATGACCTATCTGTCTTGGCAGAAAAAGGGTTTGGATTTTTACGAGTTTGTTTTCAAACTCTCTGCAAAACATAAAATATCTCAGTGTGCCTGCAAGTAGATAATGTTTTCAGGCACATTGTCTATTTACTCAAAGCAAATAATATAATACTCGTTGGCCTTAGTTTTATCTGTAAATTTCTGTGAAAATGTCATTTATAGCAATAAACCAGATAGTGCTAAAGCATTTAAAGTAAACGGCTCCTAGACAGTATAAACAAATTGTTTTCAATTGACAAATTGGCAGAGAGAAAACAAAAACCTGTCAGTCCCAAAAAACTTTATCCGTTGCTTTAATCAACATAAATTAAAAAGCGTAATAAATTTCCATGCACAGCAACGCGAATATTGACGCGACATTTTGACATGTTTTGGGTTCATTAACCCTTGGCAAGAACCTTTCTAATTACAACAATAGCTACAGCTACAGCAACAACAACAACAACAAAGGCAACGGCAGCCACTTTCCCAACATTTCCCTTAGGCGCTTGAGAGCCTTTTCCGGAGAGTCATGCAAATACATTTTACTTTATTTTTTCATTTGCCTTGTGCTCTCTTTAATTAAAAGCCGACAATATCGAGCAACATTTCCTGCTCGTATTTTTTTCGATCCGTTTCGATTGACGAATGATTTGACATTTTTGCTGTGGCAATTAATGAATGTCATTAAACGTAACATAAAACTGAACCGAACTAAGCCGAGTTTTTCATTTACAAAGTGGGCAGTGCGCACAGCAATTGATTGATGGCCCACACTCTTCTCCCCCAACCCGATGGCTGGTATGGGTTGTATGGGCGGTGCTGTGCAAAGTTCTTGGCCGCATGCAAATTGCCATTATTAATGTTTTATATTATGCTTAAAGTATACAAAAAGCCAAGCACGAAAATTGATATAGAAGAAAGGGAAGCGACAGAAGAAGGAAGAGAAGAGAATGGCAAACAAGCTGCAGACATAGCCAGACAAAAGCCAATTACAACAAGTCGAGCATTTTAAGCAATTTCCTAACAGCCACCCCGAACTGCTGTATCACTCTCTCACTCACTCTCTATCTCTCTCTTTTCAACCTTTCCACAGTGCGACCCACGAGCATAGACATCAATGGAGTGCAACATCATACAGTGCAGGGCAGCAAAGTGGTGCTAACATGTGACGTAAGTATTGACTGAACTCATCGAGTCAGGGGGATGGGGAAGGGGTCTCAAATTACAGTGCGACAAAATGTGCAAATATGAGATATATTTTAGAAAATCACGATCTTAGCAAACCATTATAAAGTTAGCTATATATATTTTTTTCTTATATAAATACTTTTATACCTTAAATAGCTTTTATTTACTTTAAATAGCTTTTTATATTTACTCAAATTATTTTAATGATTTTCTTAATATTAACTTGATACTGTTCTATTCAGCTGCTTTAGCTTTAAGCCACATTTGTTGCACTGTGCATCGTCCAGTGTCCACAAGGAACCCTTGTCGTCTTTCCCCTTGTCCCCATCTCCGTCGCTGCAGTTCGAGTAATTGACAATAATTAACTGTCAATTATTTTGCGATTTTTCGTCCACGTGTGTGTGTGTGTGTGTGCCCTCTGGCGAGCACTCGGTCAGAACCTTCGCAAAGCCTTCTACGACAATGCCTTGTCATTTTGTCGGGCCCGGCACCCTGCGCTCTGCCCCCGTTTCCATTTGCCATTTTCCATTGCATTTTAATGGAAAAGCGCTCAATTGGCTGCAGTTTAGCAGCACTTTGAGCCCAGGACATGCCTCGTGTGCACTGTGAAATTATGCAAAATTGTCTATTGATTGCGTATTATGTTTAATGGAATTTTATGCAATTGTTTTCACTACCTAGAACTGACTGAGCCCAGCGCCGGGTCTGGGCACTCTAGGCTGGTGCCGTTCCTTGGCACAGGTAAAAGAATTGTTGCCTGAAAACTGTTGTTGGCTAATGGAAATATGAATATATGCACTTGTCAGCTAATGGAAATTTAATGGGAGTTGTTGCACAGGGCGAAGTTCTTGGCACTTCTTCCCTTCAGTATGGCATATAACACATACGCCTCATTGATCGATTGTAGAGTAAGACAATATTTTCTAGGCTGATTAGTCAAGTGCTGATGAGAATAGTAAATTTTATAGCTCATTACTAGAGCAATGAACAACTAGAGAACACAAGCGAATCAGAGTTTTTTTAATCTTTTCTGGTTATTAAACGAATATAATGATTTTTTCCTGAACTTATTGAACTAACTCTTTAATTAGCTGAGAAATGACGATTATAATTTTACTGTGTTCCTCGTATTTCATGTAGAACGACCTGCTTTCAACATATTTTTATTCAGTGACCCCTTTCAATTGAAATCCGAAACGGAGACGTATGCCACACTATATTCGAAATCTCTATGTTGAGGGCCTTGAAGCTAAAATATTTTAGTTTTTTCCGTTCATTTTTCGCTGTTATCTCGTAGTTTCAATCTTGCGGACTGCGTGATCAACATCTTATCTCGAAACGCGTACGCTGCTTGGAAACCGGCAGTTTCCAAGCATGATTTCAATTTAGTCATAAGCCAGACGCGGCAGTAATCAGCTGTATTTTATTCTGAGTTTCTTTCTAAGCAACATTCGTTAAATTATTTGAAATATACTAAATAATTTATACTATATACATATAGATTCATGGAGCACGGCCTGCCGTTAACTTGACGTGGTATAATACATCCTCAATCATAAGCCCCGAGGAGAATGATCTCACAGAGATACGCACCAAGGCCGTAAGCTATTGTGTTGAATTGTTTTTTTTTTTATTTTTGGAAAATAATTTATGTCTCCTGCATAGTTTGAAAAAGCCGATGGCACCTACCACACACAATCGGAGCTGATATTTAATGCAACACGCTTCGAGAATGATCGCGTTTTTCGCTGTCTGGCCGAGAATATTGTGCTGCAGATCAATCGTGAGAAGCCCATCGCTTCGGCATTTACCCTGGAAGTAATGTGTAAGTAGAGAAGTTGATTAACACAAACCATGTATATGTGCTCTTCTTTATATAATCGCATTTGCCTTCCGTTTTCCAACAGATCCACCTGTGGTCAAGGTCAGTCCACCGGAAATGGTGAGAAACACAAGTGAAATCGTGCTGCTCAATTGCGAATATGTGGCGAATCCTGCCTCCCTTACGCAGGTTGTCTGGTAAGTGCTTAAATCGGAAAACTATCACGAAATGCAGTGGAAACTGAAAATGCATTGCGAAAACCCAAACAGAGAGAGAGAGAGAGGGAGATAGAGAGAGCGTGGGGATTAACAACGAAATGCGGCGAAAAATGCAAAAGTCAAAAGCGAAAACGAATTTAAATTGCTTTTAAATTCGCCCTACAAATACGCACACATGAAAGAGAGAGAGAGAGAGAGAGAGCAACAGAATTAGAGAGAGTGAGAGGGAGGGAAGAGTGCAAAGCCCGAGGCCTAAACTGACGCGTGCTTTGTTGTGCTGCTTTGGCACCTGGCAAAGGTGCTGCTGCTCACCCAGTCAAGGGGCGTGGCTTGGCCCGCCGGCTGTCTGGCAGTTTGTGGGTGACTTTAAAGGCAGCTAACGGCTGCAGCGGCAGAGCAGCGTCGACTGCGGCAGAACTCAATTAAACTAAAATTTCCACAGTAAACAAAAATCTAATTAAAAACAAATACAAAAGTAAATAGACAACACGCCAGTTGAAATCTACGCAACAGACATGGCAAGAACAACAGCAACAACAACAACAACGAGAGCATAACAAGTGCGTTCACTACGAACACACTCTGTTTACACACACTCACACTCACACACACACACACACGCACACACCGACCCCTGTGCAAGGCCTTCAGTGGCGCCGAATTTATCTGCTGAAAATCAAAACAAACTCGCAAATGGGTAATGCGAATCCAAATTCCGAATGGAATGTAACCAGCAATTGCAGTTGTTCTACCAGTTGTTGTTGTTGTTGTTGTCGCTGCTGTTGCTGGGCTTAAGTTATAGGCCAATGCGTACACAGCAAGAAAATTGTGAGCGAAAAGTGTAAAGCAAATCGAAGCTGAAATAAAATCAACGATATATCAACGTATGTGCATGCAGGAAGCTCTCTCTCTTTCTTGCTATTCATCTCTCAATCTCTTTTTCTACACCTCACTCTAAATCTTTCTCACTCTCTCTCTCTCTCTCCTCCTATCACATACCTCTCTCTCATACTGGCTGTATTTGAGTTTAGCTTGACAGCTTTTACCTGCTTTCAAAACTGCCCAAGAGCTTTACCTGTTTTTTAAAACTTCCCAAAAGCTTTACCTGTTTCCTATACTATCTAAGCTTCATTGTTAGCACTTGTTTCGCGCAGTGTACTTAGGTGGAGGCAAGCATGCATGTGCACGCATAAAACTGCACTGCACTGTGACACGCGACCGATACGCGCGCACATAATGCAAAATCAACGCTGCCATGGAAACTCGCAACGCAAGTAGCCAAAATCGGACTGTGAATGCGAAGTCTGTGTGTGTGTGTGTGTACGGGTGCGTGTGTGTGTGTGTTTGATAACGAACTGGGCTACGAAATGCAAATTGCAGTTGCTGCGAAAAACCACTCACAGATTTTGTGCACTTCTTCTTCATTTCTATGGACTCTGCTGTGGCCACACGTCGTATGCGTAATGTCGTATTTATAGGTCGCACTGCAGTTAGTGAATTTCTGCGAGATGATCTTATGTTTTCAGCAAGAGATTGATCTTCGTTGAGGCCTTTCAACAACATACACTGTAAATACAATTTAATTAGGCTCCAAATTTTAGGGGAATTGCACAAACATTTTGCATTCATGGAAGATTCAAAATGCATTTCACACTTTCAGCCAACAAAAGTGTCAACGCCACGCGCATTGCTAACGAGGCAACAACAACAACAACAACAACAACAGCAGCAGCAGCTCGCGAATCTGATGAATGAAGATGCCAACAAACTACACTCTCTCTGCCCTGTCTCTCTTTCTCTCCATCTCCCCTTCGCTTGCTCTGTCTCTGTGTCAAGTGGCTGCATTTTACAAGCCTTTGCAGAGCTTCTAGTTTTCATATTTTCCTCAGGCCCCTCTCACTTCCTCTCCTCCCTCCCTATTGCACGTTTGCATTGCAATCCCGGTCTCTTTCTCTCACTCTCTCTCTCTCTCTCTGGCAAATGCTAGCTGAGAAATTAAATGCACACACAAAAGTGACACAGAAAATTTATTTAGCAGGCATTTCATTACGTCTCTCTCTCTCTATCTTTCTCTCCATCTCTTTCTCTGCCACTTTACCCTACTATGAGTGTGTGTGTGTGTGTGTGTATGCTGACCATGTTTTGTGGCTAAAGAGTAAAAAGCTGCACATAGAATTCAGACAGCGCGAGTTTGCCCGCCAGCACAATTCGTGGCATTTTGGGGGCAACATTTGCGACTGCGAATTGTTTGGCTGCTGCTGCTGCTGCTGCAAATTGCATATTAATTGGATTTTAAAGGGGCTTTAGTCGTAGCTGCCAATTAGCTTGAAGTACTTAAAGCTGACGTCTCTTTTGGGGTTAGTAATTAATGATTTGGAAATGGATACCAGAGTAAAATGGTATTTTCATTTAGAGTTATAATCTTAATATTTTTTTCTGTCTGTTTGCCTACGCTTCTTGTCAAGTCCCTCACTCCTTTGCTGTTCATTAGGTTCAACTTAATTAAAGCTATACTATTTACTTAAGCGTATCGACTGTACTACAATATACACCGATCCATTAGACTTGCCTTCGCACATAATATAATTCAATTGCAATCTACCCAAAATGATCTTGCCGTAGATGCAATCAGTATTGTTTTCTCGCGCACACCTCCAGCCCTGTTGCCATGAAATATTTACATAAAATTAATCTTAATTTGTTGCGCCCGTAAACAATGGCTGGCAAGACTGATGCCTGAAGGGGGTGCGAGGGGAGGTAAAGGGGGGGAACTTGCTATTTGTCTAGTAGGCAAGGAACAATGGGCAACTCGGCAACCCTTAAAAGCAGCTACAGCACGGCAGCAAAACAAACAAACCCCCAATGAAAGAGACACCTCCCCCTCGCATACACACACGTGCACACATCGAGAGGCACACACACCCACACCCACACACACACTCCCCCTTTGCTGTGAGGCACATAATTTATAAATCACCACAAAAGTAATTGTAATTGTTGAATTATTTAAGCGACTCGCAATAAACCACAAATTTGCCTCAGACAAAAAGTTGACTTTACTTGGCTTGTTGACGACAAAGGCGGAGCCCGAAGGCTTTTCTTTGGAACCAATTAAAAATGTCTGCCTGGCACACACACACACATTCCTCACACACTCACACACACACATGCCTAGCAAGGGACGCAGCAAATTAATGAGCTGCTTGAGCCCGAGGGGCGGCAGATGGAGAGCGGCCAGTGGGCATTTTGTGGTGCTGCTGTCCAGATGTATAAAAATAATTTCAATACTTTTTCCGTTTGCCATTAAGAGCATTTCCGGTTTGCCTGGACGCACATTTCCGCACAAGACTTCAGGCCGGACAAATTGTTGTTGAAGGCTGAAGGCTGCAGGCAGTGGGCAGCAGGCAGTGGACACTGATGGAGCAGGGCAAAAACGGAAATTTCATCTAGAACACGCGATTCTCGTTAGCTTTTCGCCAGTCGTACAGGCTAGGGGGCTGGGGGAATAGTGTAACCTTGTGCAAAAGGCATTTTTCGGGGCCGATAATTAAAATTAATTACACTTGCTCTACAAAGACGTCGGCGCACTAATGATGACGATGGCGATGATGATGATGATGATGATGTGCAGAACTTGTGCAACACGAGGCACATACAACACGCCCGCCCATTGCATTGAATTAACGAGACTGCAACACTGAAAATTACTTCAGGAAAAACTGTAATATCAATCAAGGTGAAATGGACGCAGAAAAGCCGCAGTTCGAGCAGCGAAAATTGTTTTTATGCGTTAAGATGTCGTCGGCAGCCTGGGCATACCCATGCCACACGGTCAGCCTGTTGCTTTTGTTGCTTTTAACCATTTGTTGTTGCTTCTTTGTTATTGTAAATCAATTAAAATTTATATTGAGCCGACTCCGAGTCAGAGTCAGACTGTAACGGCAACTGCAACGCGATGTGCGGCTGAAGGCAATATAATTTCCATTTATGCCGCCTTGCGCTGTAAAGTATGCAATGCTTTTTTAATTTCGCACAGACACTCTCGCACACACACACACTGCGAAATGAAACACGTGGATGCGTGAATTTTTATTTTTAACTGCTGCCCCTTTATCGCCAGACAGAAGTGTGCGTAAAATTGTTTTAATGCCACTGGGAAATGCACAACAACAACAACAAAGGCAACAACAGCAACAGGAACAATAAAAAGAAAGAGCATAATAAATCGAGTCGGGCAGCATCGCCATTGTCTGTGGTTTGGCTTTGCCCCCGAATTTCGCAAATGCACGTGTCTGGCAGTGTGACTGGTGAGGCTGCGTCTGCGCCTGATAATATCGAAAAGCCTAGGGTAAAAGAGAGATATAGTATAGCTATTAATGGAAGAATCAGGACTAAGGTATAGCAGAGAGACCCCAAAGCGTCTGAGCTGTCTGTCTGTTCGTATACTCAGATCTCAGCCATTCTTCTATATGGTAGGCAGATACATATATTGTATTTACATTGTTACTGTTTCGTTTTTATTCAAATTTATAATTCAAAAAGTAAGTTTTACAATCGAAAAAACATGTGAAATGCATTTGAAACTACTTGATGTGCTAATTGGAAACACTTTTAGGTCTTATGAGCATCTTTACTACTTTCAACGAAAATAGCGAGTCCCAATTAACACTACGCCAAACATCCACTTCGTGGTCGAAGTATTTACCGTTTAAATTGCTATAAATAAAAAAAAAGAAATCAACACTAATTAAAAGATATTCTCGGGCATGCTAGCAATTTGATACTTACACAGCTTGACAGTCATTGTACCACCAGGGACCATATTCCGCTGCACAATTCGTAACATCTATTACGTCATTGTCATGATCATATGTAGAGAATTTACAATCAAGAGATTTACTCGTATGATCAGTTGCGTTTCCTGAGAATCCATCGAGTTTGCTTAATGTGTAATCATCTTCTTCTCCCGAAATGACGAACTCATCATATCTGGCAAAGTAAATGCTGCCATTGAATTTTTCTATGTGAATGTAAAGCTCGTGGGGTTGCTCATTGGTTAATTTGTGTATCTTATCCAGGCCGAGGAAGAAGTCCCCGTCCCAGAAGTCACCAAAGCCAGCCTGATATGTGACCCAATCTCTTTCAAAGTCCACTCCTCCTCGGATTCTTTGCTGAATAACGGTCCATCCGGGACCCTCGATATCAGCGTTACATAGTACCTCAAAAGTGTTACCCGTCGATAGAGTGATGTTGTGAACATCCGTAGAGTTTCCAAAGTCTAGGCAACTCTTTGCTTCAATCTTCACTTCGTTTACCTTTGATTTATCAAGACATTTCTTTACTTCTGTTTCCAAGTGATGTATTTGTTCATCCTTCTCTTCGATTACTTTTTGGAGATCTTGCACTTGCTTCTCATAGCTAGCCACCTTAGCAGCAAGATCTTTATCCAGTGGGCAAGACTGAAGAAACAATATTAGTTAATCATTGTCTATTATACAGAAAGTATTATTGATTACCTGAGATGAGTCACCTGCAATAGCGGACGCTTCAAGGCCCATTATTAGAGCCAAGCATAACAAGAGAACACATACAGGTCTCATTTTCTGGGACTTATATTGAATAATATATTATTTTAAATCTTCTCTCTGTTTAAAAGCATTGAATGATGCTCCGAAAATCTGTTTTACGCTTTATATAGCCCCCAAGACCAATTGAGCTAGTTGCGTGCTGCGTGTTATCAAAATTTAGGAATGATCTAGACTTTCGCTTGGCCTGAATCCGGAATTTTTATGAATTGATGTGGGCAAGTAATAAATTTAAAGTGATTTCGATTCAATGTCGAATCAAAGTTGTGCGTCCGTCTTAATTTTCTGACTAATCAAGTGATAATGATGATGAGGCCGCAGCTATCAGCATGTTGTGGCGTGATGCGTGTTATCAAATTATTAGAATGAACTAGACTATTAAGACAAAATCTGGGAACAGTAAATAGATAATACAGAGAAATCATTGGAAATCAGCATACTATTTCTTTGCAATTTCTCTTTGTGAAGCCGACCTTATGCAAGTTTCGAGTTCAAGTTATTTACTCATTTATTTACTTGCCCTGTCTCACTCTCTCTCTCTTTTTCTCATACCTCTTTCTCTCTCTCAATTGTCGAGTTTTCGTAAGTGGATTTTGAAACCCGTCTGAGCTGCCGGACGGACATGCGGAGTCTGCCCCCACTGACAGACTGCGAATGTCGAGCAAAAAGCTTGTCAAACATGCAAATGCAAAATGAACGATAGTTGAGTACAGTTAGCAAAAGAAGCTTATGCAGACAGAGAGAGAGAGAGAGAAAGAGAGGGTGAGCCAAGCATGCTGGAATAGAATGCATAAACAAGCACAGTAAATAAGTAAAGCAATGCAAGGCATAGCACAAAGAACATTTGACATAATTTTGCAGTCCTTGTGTATGGCAGTGTCTCTGGCAGGGACTGAAAAGTAGCCGAGATTCAATGACAACACAAGCAGATACGCTTCCTCTCTCTCACTCTATCTCTCTCTCTCTCAGTATGTGTGTGTGAGTGGGATTGTGCAAGTTGTTATGACAACAAAAACACAATGAAACGTGCCTATAAATTTTAAATAGCCAACGACAGAGTCGCTTACATACAATATCTGCAGATCTGCCTTTCTCTCTCTCTCTCTCTGTCAATCTTCTCCCGCTTTCTCATGTGTGTGTCTGTGTATGAGAGCGTGTTGCATCATAAATGAGCGCAGCTTGCGCTCCAACTAACTAGCAAAAGCGCCTTAAATTATGCCACGCAACGACGCGTTGTTTCTAATTTCATCAGCTAATTTCGCCACTTCCCCTCTCTCTCCCATCTTGTGCAGGTACCGAAATGGGGATGTGGTGAATGTCAACGATACAGATCGCTATCAAGGTGGCAATTCGGAGAATGTGGCACTTGTTATACGCTCCACGGACAAGGAGGACACCGGCAACTACAGCTGCCAACTGTCCAATGTGATTGGAAAAGGAGTCTCCGAGCAGCAAATCGATCTCGATGTGCAGTGTAAGTGCTCACTGGATGAGGGTTTAGAGAACACACTGCTTCATACCTTCTTTCTTCTACAGATGTACCCATTGTGGAGGTGCAAATGATACCCGGAGGACCCGTTAAAGAGAGCGATGAATCCAATGTCACCCTGTTCTGCAATATTCTGGACGCCAATCCGGCAGTGCTGACCAAAGTGCGCTGGTATGCCAACTCCACGCTGCTCAAGGAGCTGCCCGATTGCGATGAGACGAGGGTAAGTAATGTCCCAGAAAATTATACTCTATCGTCTGCCTTGCTAATGCTTTGCTCCATTCCATTCCATTCCAGGAGGATCTGTGCCACATTGAACCCACCAAGCTGCTGCTGGAGAGCATCGGACGCGGCTTTTTCTATAACTATTCTTGCGAGGGTCACAATGCCGCCGGCTGGGGACCACGCAGCGAAGACAAGGAGCTAAAGGTAAGAGAGCACTCTCTCCCACTTGTACGCAGCAGCAGACTAACCTACTCCCTCTCTCTCTTTCTCTCTGTTTCTCTCACATTCCCTACCTTGCAGGTGCACTACGAACCTGGACCTGCCAAGCTCGAGCACTTCCCCCCGATTGCCATCAAGAAGAAGAGTGTCATATTCTACTGCTCCGTGGAAGATCCGGGCTATCCCGAATCGAATAGGTCTGTAGCCAAACACAAGCACAACAACACACACCATACGCATGCAACACAAGAAGAGCAACAAATTGTCTTCTATACGGTGCAAGCGCTGTCACAGCATGAGGCAGACGCTGCCATTGAAGCGCTGCTGCTGCAAAAACAACAAGAACTGAAACAGCAGCAGCAGCAGCAGCAGCAGCAGCAACACCCCCAACAACAACAACAACAACACTTGCTTGCGTCCACACACATCACATCGGCATTAGACTCGCTCTCGCGGCTGCCCGGCTCAATCAGCAGCAGGGAGACACACGCCCTAATCGATTTGCATCTGAATCATTCCCTCTGTACATTGCTCACGCTCACCACCTACACGCCACAATCACAAATCTTAACCCTGTACACGGGCGGCCAGCCATTCGACTACTCATTCGACAACTCATTCGACTCACTCACCACATCAACATCCTCATCCACTGCATCCACATCCGCCTCTGCTTCGGCATCCCCACGCTTTGCACTCTATCGCAAAATGGGCAAATTCATGTATTCGGCTCAAACGCTCTCGCAACCCAACAGATACCGTTGGATGCGTGGAGGTCGTGGTCCCCTGCAGGACGTTGTCACCAGAGAGTGGACCATCGAGCCGGTGGGGCTTGACAGCCGAACGAACTACTCGTGCTATGCTTACAATGAGGGCGGCAGTGGTGTAATGGCCACAGTCAATTTGGAGGTACATGCTCCGCCATTTTTCATCAAGAACATGCAACCCTATACGGGCGTGCTGCACTCTGTCTCCCAATTCAATCTCACCTGCCGCATCGAGTGTGTGCCACGCTGCGAGATCGCTTGGCACAAGGACGGTGTGCCCATCGATAAGAATGATACGCGCTACTTTGTCAAGGAGAAGTACATGGATGCATCCCCGGCCACCGGTGACTTCGAGAGCATGCTCTCTGTGCTGGTGAGTAACAAATCGGGCAAGAGAGAGAGACAGATAGAAAGAGAGAGAGAGAGAGAGAGGAAGGATGAGAGGGAGTGGGATGAGGGAATTCATTAAGTGCATGTCAAGTTAGGGCCATCATCTAAAAAATTATCCCTGCTATGTCAGCTCATCGTTCCAAAGGATTTCAAATTTTAAACATGATTAGTTTTATTCAAGGATAAGTATTTTTACTTTATTTAATTTCGTAATGAAAAGTTTAGACAAAAAGTTAACTGAATTTACAAAATGAAGAAAGTATTTGAAAACTTAATTAGAAACAGTTTTCGGCCTGATCATCATCTTCACTTGTTTGAGACTTGCACCTGGCAACGTCCAATGCACGCTTTTGTGGTCATTTTTAAGTTCAGATCCATGGTATTTACCATTTAAATTTCTGTAAAAAATGTAACTCATTATGTATACAAAAATTAAAACCAGGTCAAGGTACTTACGCATTATAACATTTTTTATTCCACCAGCCATTATTATAATATTCAGCGCAATTAAAGTTGTCACCAATGTCATTGTCACGATCATAAGTCGAGAATTTCATATTTAAGATAATGCCCAACATGTCTGTTACACCTTTACTAGCAGAGAATCCACTAAGCTTGGTTACTCTGTATTGATCGTCTTCACCCGAAATGGCGAACTCATTGTATCTGGCGTAGAAGGTGCTGCCATTGAATTGTTCCATGTGAATGTAAAGCTCGTGAGGTTGCTCAGTGGTTAATCTGTGGATCTTTTCCAGGCCGAGGAAGAAATCCCCGTCCCAGAAGTCCCCAAAGCCATTCCGATAAGTTTCCCAGTTCCTGTTGAAGTCAACTCCGCCCTTAATCCTCTGTTGTATTATGGTCCATCCTGGACCCGCGATATCAGAGTTACATAGAACTTCAAAAGTAAAACCGTTGGACATGGTAACATTGTACACCCCCGTAGAATCATGGGCAATGCAACTTTTGGCATTTTCCTTTTTGATATCTCTTGATATCATATCAATTTTTTCTTGATTCGCTTTCTTGAGTTCGCCTTCGATTCGATTAAGTTTTTTCTGAATTTCATCACTCTCATTTCTTACGCTCTTTAATTCAGTTTCACACTTGATCGCCTTATCAGCTTCTAAGCGGATTCCCTTATTGAGTTCCGTAATATTATTATTTAAATGTTCATTTGTGTTTTTTAAGAGGCTGAACTGTTGTTTTATGGACTGTAATTCATTTAATTTATCAGTCAAACTCTTGATTTCTGTTTCTAATTGAAGAACTCTCTTATCATTTGCAGCAATAACTCCTTGGTTAATCTTTACTTCAATTTCACATTTGTGCGCTTTTTCAGTTTCTGATTTGATTTCCTCACTCAGTTGAGCTACTTCCTTAGTTTGTTTTTCACAAAGTGTGCTCGGTAGTATCTCTAAAGATTTCATTAAATCTTGTACCTGATGTTTTAAGAATTGTATAAGCTCTTCATTTGATTGATCTTTTTCTTTAAGTAACTTTATAACTTCATGCTTGGATGTGCAACTTGCAACTTCTTTTTCGAGTTTGTGAATTTGGTCATTTTTGACATCAGTTTCCAATTGAAAATTTGTCAGCTCTTCTTGGAGCTGCCTGATCTGGTTGGTCTTGCTGTCGATTATAGCGTCATTCTTGTCGATCTTTTGATTCACCATCTCAAAGTATGACATCATTGGCCTTACTACTCGGTGCGCATAAGCCCCACACTCTTCATTCACTTGATAAGACATACTGCATGACTGCCAAGAGACATACAAATAAATCAATATGGTCACTTAATATGCTGTCTCTAATGTATACTGATTTCACCTAAGAATCATTTGTCTTACCTGATCGGAAATGGCAGTACCCACATGCGCTTGTAAACCAAGCAACAGGATCAAATTGAGAAGACCAAAGTTGAATTCCATTTTTCCATAAAATTTTCGCAAAAATTAATTTCTACCGTTCTACACAAGATCAAAATACACAATGATTAAATGGGAAGCTTGTGGTCTGCTTTCTATAGCCCTAATCACGTGTCAAATGCATGGCCTCTGCTGATATGTCAATTCGCGTGAAATCGACGTTAATCTGGACTTTTACTATCTGGGGTTATTAGATTGACCCGATGAACAAACCATTTTGATTGCTCGTCGCGGCAGTGTGTTGCCTTGATTTTGTTGTAAAAGGTTGTATATAGTATATATTATTTTATATAGAATATTGTATATACTATATACGCTTTGTATATAGAGCTTTGTTTTTCGCAGAAATTGATTCACGTTCACACGACGCACACCATGTAAAATATAAAATATATGAGACAAATCAATAGATAAATTGATAGATTATTGCTTCTAGATATCTTTAGCCCGTGACTCATATGCGAATCCCAATTTACTTGATAAATGAAGCCAGCCTGTTGGAACCCTTTTGGGACTAACATTCTCTCTCTCTCCCTTTCTTTCTACCTCTCTCTCTCTCTCGTATGAACCGAGCTTATCTCTATCTCGACATAATTTTCCCTCCAATTCGCCTGAATGACATATTTTTTCATGTTGTATTACGTTTTACAACCGATTACAGCACTTTAACTTGTCAAATTTCCCGAATAAAAAATTCGATATCGGATCGGATAATGCAAAATACATGTGCATTTCGACAGCAAATGCGGTGGGCCCGACTGTGAACAGCACCACCTACCTGAGCATTGAATGTGAGTACTCTATGCGAGTGTTGTTGTCTCGTCTTTCCTAATCGTGCCAAGCACTCTCCTTTCTCTTTTCCACCCACCATAGACGCACCCGAAGACATCAGCGTGTCGGAGAACGTTGTCTATGTGCAGGAGCATCATATACCGGGGCGTGTGATTTGCAAATCGCAGGCTGATCCAGGTAAGTCAATTGCCAGCTCCTCCCTCTGTTACCAATAGTAATTAATGTGCGCTCTTTTGGCACAGAACCTTCCTATGAATGGCATTATCCAAACAAGACTGTTACACGGGGCAATACGCTGATTATCAACGATCCCATCAATCGCAATGACACGGGCGTCTACAGATGTCGAGCCTTTAATAAGCACGGAAATCGCACAGCAGACACCATAATCGATGTGCAGTGTAAGTAGATGCATCCAGTTCGATATCATATATTCCCTTCCTTTCTATAAAGGCTAATTTTCATCTATCTCTACTTCTATCTTCCTCTCACTGTCGCTCATTTCTGTGTCATTTCACTTGGACAGTTACGCCACGCTGTGAAATCGAGAGGCGCGAGATCGATGACCAGGACACACTAATTTGCACAGCATACGGAAATCCTGAAGAGGTGAGTACCGTTAGCGTTGCCATAACGTGGGGGCGTTGTCCGGAAAGCGATGGCGGGTGGCGAAAAAAACGCGTGAGAGAAAATGGAAAAATGTAACAAAGCAGACGAGAATGAAAAGTGTGATGAAATGTCTAAATGCTCTGCTAGGCAATACTAGATAGACAGATACCTGTAGTTGATTCTTAAAGCCGACTGCGAAAAATGCAGATATTAATGCAAGAAGCTCATAATTAGAAAACTTGATAATTTTAAAAATATTATTTATTATAAAGTATTATTAAGCATTTTCTTCAGATACTTCACAATATAAGCCATATTCCAATTTTAGTATGACAAACACGCCAATAACTGCAGTATACCCTAAGCTAGGGTGCACACACCCTCATAACAACGGCAAACTTTAGTCGGCCCTTCACACACACAGACACATCTCTTGCAGGCCATCGAAATGGCAATAACGATAGCATTTCAATTGTGGTGCATACTGCTGGGAGCAGTGAGGGGTAGGCGGAGGGCAGCGGATGCCATCCCAACTGGGTTTTGCTTGTGTTTGTGTTTTCCTTTTTCTCGATTCATTTTTTTTTTTTTTTTTTTTTTGAATTTTTTATTTATGCAGGTAGCTGCAAGAATTTTCAATTTTATGAGTTTACCTTTTGCCCTGCCCGTAGACGGGAAAGAGGTGGGCGGGGAGGGGAGGAGGGGGTCTCACAGATCCGGCTTCGGATCTCCTGCCGGCTACAGTTGCAGCCAAACTGCCAACTCTCGACTCGCCCAACTTCAGTTTGGAGTTTCGCACTTTTTGCCATGCCGCATAAATCAGTGCAGTATTTTTTATATGACCCTCTCCGTCACCCGTATGCCCACCCCCCCTGCGCCCAGTAACTTTTTTCCAATTGCATTTGCTTTGCCGTTACTTGAGTTAAAGCGTGCTGGCGATTAAGGTGAAAGTCGGAGTAGGAGTTGGTGTCGCAGACGCTGGCTGAGAGGGTATCCAGCAGGTTGGCGCAAAGATTTATGGCCACGCACAGGCGGCTACCACAGCGAAACGACCCGCTCTGAACGAGTGTGTGTGTGTGTGTGTGGAAACTCGCTGGATCGTAATTATTTGATTGGAAATTATTCAACGGGCGTAAAGTTAAAATTTAATAACCGAGCATGCAATCAGATGCGAGATTGATGCGAGTTCAGCTCGGGCTGGTGCGCCTCAATTGAGTTTGTGAGAACGCACGCAACAACATGAGATTGAACATTTCGCAACTGCAGCTGAAGTGGAGAGTTTAAAGACGTTTACAGGAATAGTTGAATAGCAAAATCAAATGCATAAACACTGATTTATATATGCTATGCTAGCTGAGCAGCCTCAGCCTCGACTTAGACTGTCATTCAACTTAATATGGCTGGGGCAATGCATCAGCAGGAGGGGCCAACTAGGCCGAAGAGCAAACAAATCACTTTTCTATTAGCCAAGTGCCCAGTACTTCACTTGCAGTTCCGCTTCTGCAAAGGCCGTGTCCAACTGAATGGCCATTAACCGAAACTTCAAAGCTGCCTCAGCAAATGCCAAAACAAAACCAAACTCTGAAGAAATATTGCAAAGCGTAGCAAAACAAAAATACCAGAATTGCCAAAGTGCAAACCGAAGAGCCAAAGGCAAACCTGGAAAATGGTTGGGAAAAAGGATGAAACGGAAAGCTCATGTGGTAGACACGGCACTTCACTAGGTGCAAAGGCTACCTACCGGTTTGCGTATGTTTGTGTGTGCGTGTGTGCATGTGTGTGTGCGCTGTTTTAAACTCAAGTGTATATGCTCACCTGCCATTTCTCTTTTCGTTCTTTCGACCACTTTACAGGCCGATTTTTCATGGTCAATTAAAGCCGAGAATGAAACAGTCGAGTCCTTGGGCAGCGGCGACAAGAAGGCATTCGAGGACAAGAGCTACTATATACTGCAGGAGGACTACGCCATTGCCAGGACTTATCGCTGTGTAGCTAACAACACCGCCGGCCCGGGCGCATTCTGTGAGATCGAAGTTGCTGGTGAGTATGAAAATGCGTTGAAATATCTGTAGGGAGAGAAAAGAATAAAAAAAAAACGACAATGGCGAAGGAAAGCTGGCAACGGAAGCTGATTACAGTCAATATTTGCTTCATCTGTTTCCGCTTTCCGGTGTTTTGGTTATCTTTTTTTTCCTTTAGCTTTTTTCGCTTTTTGTTCTTGTTCTTGTTTTTTTTTTTTTTTTGCATAAAATGGTGGCTAGCTGCTTCCGCTTTAAACTAGAATGGCAGCCACGTCTGCTGGCTGCGGCAATTAGGGAATTGTTTGGCGCCTGGCTAACCCAATCGCATCCTTCGTCAGTTCCCTCTCCATTTTCTGCACTCCCCCGGCTTACCTGGCTATTCTAACATGCGCCACGTTTTATTACAATCAACGGAAATTGATTTTTGCCTCTTTTTTCTGTGCTACGTTTCGTGAAAAATCAGTTTAAGTCTTCTCCCGTATTTTTCCCCGTTTTTATGGGCTGTGATTTCTTCCCTCAGCTGCTTAAGCCGTCAAATTCCCTTATTTTGGCCAATCCTATTCGCGATTTTAATGCCTGTCCTCCCTTCCCACTTTTCCGACACCGGCACCGCGGTTACACCGTCAGTTTTACTCTGTCCACTTACTAAGCCACTTTTTATTTCATTTCATTGATTGAATCGAAATTGAAATTGAAATTTGACAGCTGATGACGTCAACATTTTTCTCTTTATATAGCCCACTATAGATTTTAGAGCTTCCTTCGTTGTTTTGTTTCCTCACCCCAAACTCGACTGACGTCATTTATATGATGCGTGTTTATCTACCAAAAAGTTCTGATCCATGGGCATTCATTACATTTTCTTTTGGCTTGATATTTTTGATTTTTAATTTTTACGTAATTTCTTTGGTTTTTTATCTTTATTACATATCGTCAGCTGGTTCAGCACTTTTCATTTGGTGGCAAGGTAAATGCCGACAAAAGTTCACGTTTCATTATGGTTTTATATTTCCCTTTTGTTATTAACTTAAGTTTGAGATATTCCTTGCGTCCAATTATTGTGGTAATATTAAGATACGTTGCTAGATTGGAGAAACTGATTGCATTTGATAATCATATTTGCTATTTTCCAAACTTTCCCAACTTTTGCTTAATGCTCATTAAACCTATCACGCCTCACTAACGATTCAAAAACGCTTCACATAGTGCGACCAAAAAGTAAGTAGACGCATGCTTCAATTTTAAATCAATTAATGCTTAGTTATTACATTAAATTGGAAAATGAATATATAATTAACTCAATTATTGCAATTACGGCAAACCTACACACAAAAATACTGACACAATTTATTTGTAAATGTTTACTTAAATTCGTACATTCTTCAATATAACAATCTGTTTTCTAAGAGCGCTCCGCTCAGACATGTGACTTAACTGCTAGCCCACTCTCTCACATGTTGGCTGCTAATCGCAGTTACGAAACTTACTCTCACGAAAACAATATGGGGGCCGCGATCAAGAGAGCGTTTGAGCTTGACTGTGATTGGCTGCGTATCGAGTGCTGCTCTCACACTTACCTACAGTCGCACATTTGTCGCAGGTGTGAGTGGGAGAGCGATGTGTTTGGTCGTCGAGGCTGAGACAGAACAGCTACTGCTCTAACAAGTGCGTAAAGTGTGCTCACACATTTGCCTACAGTAGAACAGTTGACGAAGCTGTAATACAGTATGCAACTCTGATACGCGAGAGTGGGAGAGAGAGCTGTGTTTGCTTGTTGAGTCTGCATAGCGATGCTGCTCTCACATATGCTTGCAGTCGAACAGAACTGAGCTGTGATACTGCAAACCTGTGCAGAAGCTTGAAATAGTTTAAAATCTTAATTTAAATTTGTTACGGCTGATAGTTACATGAAATTCAACAACAGATGGCGCTATTAGTTCAATTGCCATGCTTTAAATAATGCAATGACCGAAGCAGGTTGAGGCTGCTGACTAAGCCGCAGTTGCTAAGCAGTTGCCATACAAATGAAATGCCGCTGCTGTGCCACATTCCCACACTAATCCGCATAAGCAGACAGAGTGTACACACACACACACACACAGCAAAGACAGAGATAGACACTTACACAGCAAACTAAAACTAAAAGCCGCCATTTTTCATTTGTCGCTTGTTTAATTGCATAAGATGGGAAGTAGATAGGCGGTGGCAGCAAGGGCGTGGCTGTGGAGGAGGAGGAGCAGGGCGTGTGGTCGCTGACTGCTAAATGTTGTTGACACGCGAATCCGCACGATGCCAAAATGAATAGCTCATAACATATGCGAATACACTCACAAAAACAAATACAACCGCAAACCGAGAGAGATAAACGCTGCCATGGAACAATGGCACACACACAGCCAAACAAAGAGAGAGAGATAGAGAGCGGAGTAGAGAGAGAAGGGGAAACAGCGTGTGTGTGTGCACTGCTGGCAAAGACAATTCATTTGTTTGGATGATAAACAGCTGAATTATAGCAAATATGGAAAACAATGAGAGACGAGCACCGCGTGAAGGATGCTGCTCCAGCTCCAGTTACGGCTCCAGCTGCTGCAGCTGCTGCTCCTAGCACGGTTTTATAAGACAATGGCATATTACGTGGGCGTGACAGGACAGCAGCAGTAGGGCCGCCTTTGTCGTGAGAGGGGGGGGACAGGGCAGTCGGTAAATGGGAGGGAAGTTCTGTAAGTAAAACATGAAATGCATTTGCTTTTGCTGGCAAAACCATGTGACAAGTTGATAAATTAAAGTTGCCTGACAAGGCAGCAACTGCAGCAGGAGACTGCACTAAGTCAGTCAGTTTGTAAGTCAGTCAGTCAGTCAGTCAGTCAAGCGGCTAACTAGGCAGACACTGGGCTTAGCTGCTCTGTCAGTTCTAAAGAATTGCATGTATTTTTTGTGACCCGCGGCCCCAGCAAGAACTCTTTGTTTTTTTTTTTCAGTTTGCTCGCGCTGTATATACCATAAATACCATATACCATTAATATTAATGCTGATCTCTTTTCTTCCTCCTTTCCCACTTTCTGTCTCTCTCCCTCTCTCTCTCTCTCTCTTGTCTATCCTTCTCTATTTGCAGAACAATTGGCCTGGTGGCAGCGCTGGGACAAAACGACGCTCATTATTCTGGTGGCCGCCATATTGGCCTTATTGTTGGCCGTCATCATTATTTGTTGCATAATTATTTGCATATGCCGTCGCCGTCGGCGTCAGGATAAATGTGAGTACAACAACAACATCATCAACAACAACAACAAGAACAGCAAGCAGAACAGTCTGAACAATAGCCGCAACATGACAGCAAACGCTCATTTCGAGCATGTTATGAAATTGACCCACCCCCTCAATCCGCCCCTTAGCATAGTTTTAGGCATTATGAACTGAATCAGAAATCAACAACAACAATCACCCCAACAAGAACAATAGAGTCTTCAATGAGTTTAAGTTTAACCTAACCGTCCCAACACATCTGAAATTTGCTTAAATTTTTGGTATAATTTCTTAAGAGTTCCTTTTCACTTTTCAAATGCATGAAGATGCATGAAGAAACTAAAAACCTGAATGCGATGAAGCCCGAGAGCATGCCCAGTGTCCATATTCCCGTTTATGCTAATGTATTCACTAAGCCTCCCGACTTAACAATTTATTTCTGTGTATTTAAGACCAGCAAATTACACGCTATTTACCCCCGATCGAATGCAGTTCAAATGGCCCATTAAATAGGTCGCGATTTCCCGTTTTTTTTCGTTCGTTTTAATTACTGATTTTAAGCTTTTTTTCTGTGCTTATGAGTATTATAATTTTTTGCTCGTAAATTGCATTTTATTTTAATTTTATTTGCGTGCATACAGGGTGTTCGCTAGTTAACATATGAACAACAAGTCAAGCAAGTAAAATGTGCAAAATTATATTGAATTTAAAAAGGCACCCTGTACGTATTTTATATTCGCTAATGTTTACATTGAAAAAAATGGACTTTTAACAACAAAAATATATTCTGAAAAAAAGACTATCAAAAGTGGCAAAAACTCAATGCAAATTGTTGATAATGTACAAAAAAAAAATAATTATGTATTTTACTCATTTTTTATTTTCGTTTTTTTTTTTCAATTATTTTATGCTTTTGAATGCAATTTCTGTGTGTGAACAACAATTTTACTTGGCTCTTTCATCAATGTTAAATGCTTCAACAACATACACGACAACAACAACAAATTCGTCCACGGCTCATCAATACTCACATAATGCAATTAAAAAAAAAATTAATAAAATAAACAAACAAAATGGAATGCTAACATTAATTACAATACCACAACAATAACAAAAAACATCTACAACTAATTAACAACCACAAACAACTACGACAAACAACAATAACAACGAAATAAATGACGTTGTTATATACTATTTTTTTATGCATTGCCTGCAACATTTTTAATTAATTTCGCTTGCCTTTTTCGCTCTTAATATCCATCTGACATACTCACACATACACATGTATATTCTCTATATATATATATAAATATATATTGTTGTTTCTATGCCGCTTCAATTATTAATTGCTCGCTGTAACAACAACTACTACAACTACAACAACTACAACTACAACTACAACTACATCTACTACTACAACAACAACAAAAATAACACATTTGCTGCTTTCAATGTTAAAATAAAATTCGCCAAAAACTCTTCACATCTACCACAACAAACAAATAACAATAAAATACACAAACTCGCTCACACTTGCATTCTCAACAACAAAAACAACGACAACAAAATCCCATTTGATTTGAATTCACATGGTAAAGATCATACGGAAGTATCCATAAGCGCCAACCAAAGGTAAGTGCTATTGTTCCCTCATGGGTTAAATGCAGTGTCCAGTATTTTGTTCCAAATTCTTCATAGTAAATGTAAAAATTTGTTAATACAAATCATAATTTGCCAGCTGATTCAACTTGAAAGTCTTGTAAGATTTGAACATTATTAATTCATTCATATTAGTATTTTCTAATCAATTCACTCATAAATTTCTGCATTTTCATTGGTTGCATTGTAATTCAATGGCCGCTTGCCTTGTTAATCATGTCGATATATTCTAACGCTCACCGGCATCACTGTATCTCGCTTACTCTCACTCACTCTCTTTGCTCATCTGCCTACTGCGGCTCTCTCACGAGCTTCATGGCAGCCGCGATCCACCGTAGGAGTGAGTGGGATAGCCTGCTGTGTGGCAGCCATGCAAACTCAGCTTACGAGCGGCCATTACACAAACTGCTCTAACGATAGTTATTTATGAAACCTAATCTAGTGAGTGAATGAGAGAGCGAGACAAATATAGTACTCACACTGCAGAAATTGAAATTTAATTATGGCCGACTAAATGACGTAGCTCTGATTTAGCTATCGATCTCACATCGACTTGCAAGCAAAACGCGAATGGCCACGTGCGATGAAACAAATTAAATTAATTTAAAAATGGCAATATTCAGTTTTTAAACACATTTTATGAGACTTTCAAGCAAGAATTACTGCAATATTACCATTATGCTATTGACTAAATTATTAAATAAAAACTCTAAATATATGATTAAATGTTAAAGCTTGCATGCCTCTTAGTCCTTGAACTTACTGTAAGATTTGCTAATATTGCAAACAATTTTATTTATTATTTCTTTTTTTTCGAACGTAATTTACGTTTTTCGTTGCATATGTCAAATGAAATAATTGTGCGCACCTTACAACAACATCTACAAATAAATTGAACAACAACTCGCATACACGCAATCCCACACTTTAACTTTGCAATACAACTTATACAAATGCACACTCTGCTCGAATCGATGTGTGTTTGTTTGTTTCAAACACTTGTTTGTTGCTTGCCTTGCCTAACACACACTTGCTAAATGCCCCACAACAACAACAACAACGAACACTATCTACACATACGCTCAGTGTGCTATCATATCAGCCCGTGATGCCGCAAGTGGGCGTGGCCCTGCCCATACAAGATACAAGGGCCGCAGAGGCCACTTTGTTGCCGTCCACGTTGCTGCCACCGCAACAATTGCAACAGCAGCAGCAGCAGCAACAGGAACAAAAAGCTGCCGCAATGGAGAACAACAATGAGCTGGCCACGCCTCCGCCCACAGCGCGCAATGTCGCACTGCATGCCACAGTGCCCAAATCGCCGCCACGTTGGCCACTGCGGCCCGGCGTCATGTTGCACGTGAGCAGCGACACCAAAGAGAATCTCGCCGTGAATCGTATGACATTGAAACCGAATCCGAATGCGAGTCAATTGTCAGCACAGCTGAGTGCCGTGCTGAATGATAGCCAAACTAACTCAAACAGCACCATGCTAACCGAGGTGACGGTAACCGAAACAACAGCAGGAGCAGCAACAGCAAAGGCAGCAACATCAGCGATTGCAGCAGCAGCTGCTGCTGCAGCCAAGCGCAGGCTAATGAAGACTAATCCGATTGACATTGACTTGCCATCGACAGATGCCACTGATGCGGCAGTAGCAGCTGAGACAGCCTGCCTGAACAACGAGTTGCCAGCAGCAAGTACAGCATCAGCATCAGCAACAGCAACATCAGCAACAACTGCAGCAACTGCTGCACCAAGCAACATGCAGCGCATCTTTAACTTTGTGTTTCGCCGGGCGAAACGAGCTGAGGCACGGGATGATGGCACACGAGACAGTCAGCGCAGTCATGTGGGTCTGCTGCAGACCTTTTGGCGCGCTGGTGGGCGTGGCGGCCAGAATGAATCTCCTTTTGCAGCACAGCATCGCCTGAAGGGCATACGATGCAGTGGCAGTGGTAATAAATGCTAAATAAATGCAACACTTGGGACAGCAATTAACTTATGATTTTCATTCTGTTTTCTTTCATTTTACGTTTATCACTTGCTTTTTTGTTTTGTCGCAACGCATCTCAACGCATATTGAACATTTGCACTCACTCACACTCACACAACTTCACGTATCGCTAGTCACGTACAAAAAGACGCCCGCAGCAAGTGCAACTAATTCAACCTCAACAACAACAACTACAACAACGATAGCGACAACAGCAACAGCAACAGCAACAGCACTGGCCAGTCCCAGCAGTGTCCGATCACATGCCTCTGTGACATTTCAAGCGCCTTCATTAGACAAGACCCCGTCACCAGACACCCCGGCAACAACAACAGCGACAGCAACGGCGGCAGAGTCGGCGGCAACATTACCCGCAGCAGCAGCAACAGCCCGCGTTGGGCCTGGCTTGGAGCAAACGCAGCCACAACGCGGCATACTCAAGTGCCCCACACCACCACCGCGTCCACCGCCACCCACACTGCCATTGCGACGTGGCCCTGGACAGCAGCTATCGGCCAACAGCAACAACAACAGCAAAATAACCCTCAGCAACACTGGCAGCTTGCCGCCGCTGCTCAAACGCACCGTTATGGTCTCACCCAACCAAGTCGAACGCGTCCAAAGTAAGAAGAACACACAAGTCATCTCTCATGTAGCTCATATTCATACTCATCCACTCGTTCATTCACTCCCACTCGCTGGCCCACTCATAGTGAACTCATAAATCATTTACATTGATTACGTTTTCCAATTGAATTTCATGCCTCGTAGGCTGAGCTATATTAATACATATGTTTTCCATGCACAAGTCTGCAGTATTTTCCGTATATCCCAACGTGACTTTTCTCTATGTGATTTTGCTAGTACGCAGTTATTAGGCAACGGTGACTTGCGTATACGCTGCAAACATCTCCCCAAATACATGAATATTTCTTATAAAATAGATCGAGCTTAAGTTATGGAAATTTATGAGGGAAAAAGTTAATTGAAAATGCTGAATTGCTGTTTCAAGAATTTTTATTGGCTTTTGGGATGAGTTTGGAGATTTCAACCAAAAGTTTAATATTTGACTCTAACAAAAGAATAAATTGAAATTGGAAAAGCAGCATAAGAACATATCCCCACCTCTCACATGTTCATATCATCAAACACAAAACAATCCATATACATACATGTACATAATACCGACTCTATCCTCATTTTCCTAATCTATATCTCTTTGTACCTAAAACTACCGCTGTAAGTAATATACTATAATGAATCAAACGTCGAGGTCCTCATATAATCACAATCAATCAAGTAAGCAATATCAAAAAATCACAAAAACTGCTCCATTCCCTCAATCGCTCTATATAAAAGGGTTGAGACAGTGGGCATCAGCTCAACGCAATCAATAATTTGTCCATAGTTCAATTTTCGATGTGTTAATGAATTCATTAAAATATTCATAATTTATTAATTTATTTTGCTTGCACTTGTTCTATATATATTTAAATGTTGTGAATGTTTGTGGATTGTCTCGTTTCTAGTTCTATTTTTTGCATGGTCTAAATAAAAGTTAATTAAACAATTAAAAAAATAAAACCA
Source organism: Zaprionus tsacasi (assembly GCA_018904105.1). NCBI lineage: Eukaryota > Metazoa > Arthropoda > Insecta > Diptera > Drosophilidae > Zaprionus > Zaprionus tsacasi. The sequence continues at coordinate 2,451,760 of JAEIFR010000262.1, read as the reverse complement.
AAAATAAAACCTAAATTACGATATATATGAACAATTTCTTTAGGCTTTCGATTTTGTCATACAACGATAAAAGACACATTTTAGCTTAGGTGAAAAACAAAGATATTTTACTTTAATTTTAGTGTAATTATTTTTAGTCTAAATATGATTTTGATTTTATAATTGACTAATTCAATTTTCTCTTCTTCTTTTCCCAATTATTTTTGTTTACTTTCCCTCTGATTTGCTCCTCGGAAAAACAAAAACAAACAAAACAAATTAAACACCTCAATTGTTACGAAAAAAAAAAAAAAAATACCCAACGCTAATCGCCAAATCAACCGATCCGTATACGTATACTATATAGTACACGACAAGTCATCATCACTGGGGGATCCATTGACGGAACCTGGCGAGTATGAGAATCTACCGTTTCATGGTCTGCAAACGGCACCTAACAAGGTACAGTTGATATTTGTGTTCTTTTCTACATAATCTAGAATTGTTATCAACCTCAAGTATTTATTTAACATACTCTTCATCATTCATTCACTCACTGCACAAGACCCACAATCGCACACACATACACTCTCTTTCAAACACATTGCTAATATCGTCTATGATTCTCCTAATCGTTGTAGTATAAGCCCATGCTTTATCTCCGTACATTGCCTCTTGTCTATGTCTATGTATAAACCCGTCTCGGTCTTCCTCTTTATAATTCTCTAGTGTTATGCTACATTTATCTTAAGTTGATCTTCAATTTACCAGATAATAAGTATTCCTCATATGTAAAGGTGTCTACGAGTCATATTCGTACTTAATCTAACTTACTTTTAAGCTCTTCGCTTTTGCCATAAATGTCCTAATGATGCCTCATTCATCATTTATTTGTCGTTATTTCATTTATGTATTTATATGCTCTTTTCTTTGCCTTATTTTTCACAACAATATCAATATCCGAAAAATCAAGAATATTATTGAGAAAAGCCGGAAATAATAAAACAAAATGATATTTGTTATCAAGTGAATTTTGTTGCCTTTTGTTTATCTCTCTCCCCCTCTCTCTTCTTCTTTAAACATTATGCCTTTGGTTACATTTTTTCAATGTTATTTTAAGACCTGAGTTTGTAAACTGAATTGACATGAAATATATTTTGGTTGCGTGTGTGTGTATTAGTATTGTACGAGCGTAGTTTGTAATGTGTAGTTTGTAAGTTTCCCTTGTATTCATTTATTTTCATTTAATTGAAGAGATTATTTACTCACCTGACTTTAGCAAATATGCCAGAAAAATCGGGAATATTTATGAGCGAACAGTTTGTGATAAAAGACAGGAATGAATAAAAAATTATTAACAATTCGATTTGGAAAAGTAAATTGAATTTGGAATGGTATATAATTTATTTGAAATATTAAATATATTAAATAGGCTTATTTGTCTTTCAGCTGTTACCATAAAATTCCCATTAAGCTCGCATATTTCAAGCTCTCAACATTTCGGAATCACAGAACACACACTGAAACCCAACTCTGTATCTCTTTCTCTCTCAACGAATTCCCATCTATGTTGTTCGCTAGTTAGTTCCAATCTCACACACAACCGTTTAAAATTACCACCCCAAACTAACCGATTTATGATCTAACCGAAACAAAAATCTGTAATTAAATGCAGCAACGTTTTGCCGTTTTGCCCAGCAACAGCCACAACTAATCAAATGTTCTCTCTCTCTAACTTTTTCACGCTAACCGAACTATGCTGAAATCATTCCAATGCATGTATCCGCCTTCGTATACACTTCTGCATTCGCTTACGCATCCGCAGTTCTCTACTACACCTACAAATTTTAATAACAACACAAATGTGGTGCGCGTCGCTCCACGACCCAAGAGACTAAATGGAAATATTGGTCAACCCATGAGCAACCTGCAGCAGCAGCAACAACATCACCAGACTCTGCATCCTCAACAGCAGCAGCAACACTACTACGACCAGCAACAGCAACAGCAACCACATCACCAACAGCAACATCAACAACAGCAGCAACAGTTCAACACTTTGCAGTACGGGCGTGGCTGCACAGCCCCGCCTTCTCTGACAGCACCACATAATCGCAGCATGGATCAACTGGAGACCGGCTCCGATCAAATTCAGTATAATCTCAGCAATTGTTTTCCCAAGAGCTACACCGAATATTATCAGCAACATCATCATCAGCAGCATCAGCAACACTCGCAGCAGCAGCAGCAGCATCAGTCGCAGCAACAACAGCAGCAACAGTCGCAAAAGTTCCATACCAACTCGGCCTCCAATGCTCAACTGTTGAATGCCATCGAGCACGATTACCAGCCCACATATGCAGTGGTGGAGCGTGTGCCTCCACCTCCGCCGGCGCCCACCTCGGCTCTGCTTAATACGAATCCCTTTCTTGCTGCCAGCAACTTCAAGAAATACGACGCAGCCGGCGAGGAGCTGCTCGGTAGCATGCAGCGTGGCAAACGGGGCAAGGCCGGTAGTCTGCTGGAGCGCATGGACATGGACAAAAAATTCTATTCGCTAAAGTTCCCACATGGTGGCGGAAACAAGCTAAAGAAGCCCTCATACAACTTAAATGCTTCGCTGGCAACGACGCCATCAGCAACAGCGGCAGCGACGACAACTGCATCGTGCAAGCGGCATCATTCCTTTGCTGGCGGTAGCCATGGCGATATTGAATCCAACGGCAAGCCCATCATGCGCCTGTACGATCCGCCCGTCTACGAGAACGTGGCGGACAATTGCGGCGGCGGCGGCGGCAGCGATCACGATATGCAAATGGGCGGCGACGGCAGCAACAGCAGTCACGGCAACAGCCGCAGTCACAGTCATTCGATGAATCCCAATCACAGCCTGAATTTGAATCTAAAGCAAAATGTCAATTTGGCCACAGTGCAGCTGCACACGCAGCCGTCACAGGTTGGCGGTGGCAGCGGTACTGCCGCTGGCTCTGCTGCTGTCGTCGTCACGGCGAGCCATAAGAAGAAACATCACCATCGCCAGCACCAGCAAAAGGCTGATGCCGGTGCAGACTTTCAGCTAATGGAGCCAGAGCGCCTAAGCATTTATCGCAGCGATTCGGGCATATCGAATAGTTCGTACGAGTCCCAGTTGCCAGCCCTGGGGCAGCAGCGGGCGCCCAAGGCACATAAGACATCAGCTGCGGGCCTCAATCTCGTTCGCAAGCCCGTCTATATGAACGTTGAGGGACAGCAGCAACAGCAACAGCAACAGCAACAGTTGCAAACGGCACGTGCCGGTTCACCTGCACACAACATTAATTCGTCCTATGAGTCCGGCTCGTCGGCGCCCGTCACAGATCCCACCTCGCTCAGCTCCTGCAATTCGCTGTACAGCAGCGGCACCGGCACGGTCAGCACTCGCTGCAATCGCCATCCCCAGCAACAGCATCACCAGAAGCAGCCTACGCCGGAAATCACAACGCCCGAGGATTACGAACAGTACCAGCTGGGACATCAGTCTGGTCACTCTGCCTCCATGTTGTCGGTGGCAAGCAGCCTGAGTGCTGCCAGCGCCAGTCGAAGCAACAAGGGAAAGCCCTTGGCAGCAGCAGCAGCAGCAGTAACGTTGCAGCAGCAGCTGCCACATCGCGTGGGTCCACATGAGGTGCGTATTGATTGGTTTAGATTTTGATGGTGGCTGGAGGGAATAAGGGGTGGGCAGGGAAGGCAACTCAATTACTCGCGGCAATCGCTTCAAGCTGCATGCAACTCATACTCGATTTAAGTTTATGTTTTGCTTTCCATATCAAGTTTAAGGATCTATGAGAGAGTCTCAAGCTTTTCAGTTGTTGAATAATCTATTTATTTAATTTAATTTTTGGTGAATTTCAAAACGAATCTCAAATTATAAAATCGTATTAGAAACTCTATCAATTTTTAAATGATTCTTCAATCAGAAAACTGATTAAATTAAAATTTTGCATATTCCATGAATCGTGTTTGAAAATGCAATTTTAGTTTATTAATTTAGTCAATTTATTTTTAATTATTTCGTTTATATTTCTTTCTTTCACATGTCACTTTTGCTTTATGCGAATTTAACTAAATTTATGATTTTGATGGCTACAAAACCAACTTAAACTGCTGCAATTACTCACAACAACAACACATTGCTACTGCATGGCCTCGATGAAATGCGACCACTTGAAACTAACCACAGCAAATGCAATTGCTGCCAACTAATCCATTTTTAGCACTTAAACGGCAAGGCAACAACAGCAGCAGCAGCAACAACAACAACATCATCGCCTGCAACAAGAAGCTACGACGACAGACCATCAGCGACCCCTACGCACATATCAAACGGTATTATGCCGACAATGGCCAAGCCCCTAATGCCAACAACGACAACAACAACGTCGACGACGGCAGCAACAACAGCGCAGAAGCCGCGACAGCAACAGCAGCAGCAACTTCATCAGCGTCAGCGACAGAGCAACAAATTGGCAACGGCAACAATGGGCTTAGGAATGGGGGGAGTGGGGGGCGCGGCAATCATCAACAACAAATGCTAATGCCAAATGAATTGCTGCTGCAGGCGAGTCGATTAGCTGCTGCCTCTGCCTCTGCCTCTGCCTCTGACTGCAATCAGAATTTAAGATATGTACCGCCCATGCCAAGTGCCACGCCCTTGAGCCAACCCAGCCTTGCCGGCGCCTACGATTGTTTGGTAGTGCGTCGCCCCATGCGTTTGCCCCTGCGTAAACATCACACCTTCCACTTCCAGACAACGCAGACGGCCAATGGCAAATTGCAGCAGCTGCGCCGCCAACTGCAACAGCAGCAATTCGAGCGCGAGCAACTGCAGCAGCAGCAGCAACTGCAGGGGCCACTCATCTATCGTCCATTGGCGCTAAGTGAGCAGCATGCCTTTAAGCCAATATCGCCCACACCTGCAACACCGACCGCGTTGGCTGATTATGAAAAACGCAAAGAGAATCAGACACATCAGCAACACTATGAGCAGCAGCAGCAGCAGCAGCAGCAGCTGCTACAGCTGCAACCATCGGCGGGACAACTAAATCCCGCCGCCTCATTGGAGGCATTAGAGGTGTTAACCAAAACGCATCCGGACTTTATGTTTACACGTCCAAGCAGCAGCAGCAGCAAACAACAAAGCGAAACAACAGCAACTGCAGTCGAAAACGATAACGAAGAAGAGGAGGACGAGGAGGAGGAGGAGGAGGATTTGGGGTATTCTTTTTGCGAGGAGGAGTACATAGTGGATGACAATGATAACGTTGCCCATGCTGCCAATGACGGATGATGATGATGTTGATGATGATGGAGTCAACGAGGCGGCCCACAATGTCACAGCTCCCCCCTCAACACCCGCGCACAGCAGCAATGCTGCCATCGCAGCTGCAACTGCGGGTGCATTGAGATACTTCATGACTCAAAGCTATCGCGAGGTGCACATTTAGTCACCAGACAGGCCTAAACGACGCATACAAGGTATTTAGTAATTAAACGAGGTGACTTAAAGAAACGGAAATGGAATAGAACGGAAATGGAAAATACGAAAAGGGACAGATAGTATTTATACATAGCGTAATTATAGCTTATAAGCGGAGTCGTCAGTTTGGAACACTCCACTACCAATACGATATACTTATGTATGTACAATAGCTTATAGAATATCATCGAATCGAAGAAATAGAGAGAAGGAGAGAGGGCAGGTAGAGTAATACGACAGTCATTTCAAGTACTCTTTCAACTTCATTTCTGCATTATTTATATATCATAATAAATAACAATAAGATTAAAACACTTTTGTGGCCTCTAAAGCAGCCCGAAATGCAACCAATATGAAGAAATCGAATAGAATAGGTATTAATGAAAGGTGTTGAATCTTTGTCGGCACATTTTGTTACTGTATATAGTAAGAGTCGGAATGAAGAAGAAACTAATAGATAACATAAATTAATGAATATTTATTAATAATTCGTCAACAATTAAAGTAAATCAACCCCAGCATTACACTTAACACATTCCCAAGCTGCACAAGCGATTCATTCCCATAATAACTTTAATTATATGATATACTATCCTTAGAGTATTAATTAAGTATTAGCCTAAGCAACCTCCGACTGTATGTGTGTTAAGTTTGAAGTAGTTTGTGTACATTAAACCGTGGAACATGACAAATTTAGATATGTATGTACTTACATGAGAGAAGGGACGATTTCTGTATTGTGTATATAGCAACCGAGTTGGAATTTAATTTAGTTTATGTAATCTATTTAATTAGGAAACAAAACCAAACAGACGCCAAGCAAATGACTTAGAGTTCCATTAGCTCTACTATTATTTAAAACGTATTTATTCTAGTATTAATGCTAAAGCGAAGACCAAAGCTAAATTCAAAGAACATTCTTCGAAATTCACTTGAGCAAAATCATTCGATACGAATGTAAATTGATATCGTATACGATAACTCACAACATGAGACATCAAGCCATCCGACATGCTAACCCAATTCTCTCAATTTTATAATAGATCATCGGTTCTTATTTTTCAAAGTGTGTTCTAAATTTTTGCAAATTAATTTCTTATAGCATGTGTCCGATTTTGAGGATCCATACAAAGGCAGCAATACCTATATATTCTAAATTCTTTTTGTATAACTTTCCACTAAAAATGCCCAGCTAAATGTTTCATGTCACAAATAAAGAAAGCAAAGCCAAGGTAAATCTTTTATGGTATTCGTTTCGTTGCTGTATTATTTATTCTAATTTAATCTTGTCAATGGATGTTAATAATTTATTTCAACTGTCGTTGTGCTGCCTAGAGAGAGAGGGAGATCATCTCGCGATTCTTAAAGTCGTTCAATATGCTATTCTAGTGCACACTTTTCTTAAAATTTCACAATTTTCATCCAAATCATTTGCCTTTAACTGATACGAATATGTACTTAAACCACATATAAACGACAGGCGTTATAGATTATTAATGTGCTTTCTAACCCATATGTTTCTGGCATGGTATTTCCCGTAAGGATTATCACTATCTTCACATTTTATATTCATTTTTGTTATGATTTTTACAATGAATATTGTTTAGCCACTGAATGCTGCAAGTTTCGATGATGAATTCATCTATGCCGATCTCGAGAGTCAGCACTATGGGCCCATCAATTATAAAGCTGCCTCGTTGTATGCACAGGTCAAAAAGAACAAGAAAACTGGCGCTCTGGAGGAGGCCAAGAAGTAAGGTGGAGTCCCAAGAGTTACCCCAGTGCATTTTGGTAAACTTTATATGATTATTTATTTACTATTTCTGAGCGAGTGACAAACGGAATGAGCTTCTGTAAAAAATATTAAGAAACCTATGAAAAAAAACTATTTATCTATAATGTAAAATTGTTTAAAGCAAATGAATAACGAATTTCTTAACGTAATGATGGTAAACACAACAAAATGATAGTAATTGTTATAAAATAAAAACTTAATACGAATACAAATACAAGCGTACATATGTATTTTATAAGTCACACTGGAAATTAACTTGCTAAACATTTTGACAGTCAATACAAACATAAACCTTAACTATGTAAAAAAAAAAAAAAAAAACAATAAAAAAAACCAAACATATTTGCATAATTTTTATCATACAAGAGCAGATATATTAGCAGGCATTGTACTTAGCAACAACAACAAAAAACGGATAGTTATTAATGAAAGCAAACCAATTAAAATCGAAAAGTAATTATCACAACCAGTAAAAAATCTAACAATTTACACATGCAACTTAATAGAATTTTTTTAATAATTCAACAAGAGAAACAAAATTGAGAATATATATTTTTTTTGTACCTAAAATCGACCGCAAGCCTAACAAACAAGTTCTCAAATGGGTGCAAACTTTGCACACAAATTACATTACTAAAAACCAAAAAAAAAACAGAATGAAAAGAGATTATTATGCCTATGCAGTGTCGACGATGTAATACTCTTGTCGACTCTAAGTTTTTGGTTTAAATAAATTTCACTTAATGAATTTGTACTATTCTTAATTTCAATAATGAATATTTCAGAAAATATTATATTATATGATATACGTGCATCAGAAATCTTGTTTCTTATTTTAAATACTCTATGAAAGTGTATTAAAACTCTGACATATTTGACAAACATTCAAAGTAACCGGAAAAAAATCGTTTGTTAAGTGAAGGCAAAAAATTGAAAGGAAATTAATATTAATATTAATTTGCATTGTTTTATATTTGTATACAAGGAGAGAAGAATCTCTCTACAACATTAACAAAACCTATAACCATACAATACCAAATTATTGTATTAAACATTAATAATTGATATTAACGAACATCAAGTGGCAACTTAAATGCGAGTCAAATCAATTTTGTTATGCAATTTATTGTAATTAATTATAAATATAATTTATTATTAATTGTGTGAAAAAAGAGAACCCAGAAATTATATATGTATACATTACACACTGCATATACATATTATTGTATAATTATACAAGTGAATTATATAAATCAGCATTTACTTGCGAATGCCGGAAAACAAATAAATCTAAACTAAATGAATAGGAACGAAGAACAACCAAAAAGTGGAATTAATTCGAAGGTAAACAACTTAGACTCAAGTACTTATATATACATCAAATATATATATATATATATACACATATGTATGTGTGCGGAAACCCAGTAAATATACGAGCAAATTATGATGAAAAACAAGTAAATAAATAAATTGTAAAATTCAAGTGAAAAGTGTTTGACTTATTGGGGAAACTTATGTGAACCATAATATAAGGAAACTTTAAAATGAGTATATCAGTATGAAAATTCGGCAGTATTATGAAGTGAAAAACATTGATTTTCACTTTAAAGCAACGAATCACCGTATGTGTTCCAATTTTGCATATGAGTTACCATGCATACACACGGTGAAATAAAAAGAGGGAAGCGGAGAGAGAGGGACGAGACCACCTGTCCACCATCACACTCTCCCTCTCCCTAGCTCTCTCTCTCTCTCCCAACATTCCCATCTGGCCCCGTGCCGTGTGTCATTTCCGTGCAACGTAACTGAATTCGGTTATTGCTTCCTGCAGCGTTGCAGCACTGTCATTTCCGTTGCTGCCAAACACACACACACACACACACACACACACTGTTGCACTGGGGCATGCAACGTTGTCGAAGTCATTTGGCAGCGGATTCTGCGTCATTAATTGACGCTTCAAATTTG